>OX632358.1:29196181-29251181 GCA_951751655.1 Ophion costatus
AATACACGATACTACATACATCTCACTTTGTAACGGATATTGATGGTTTAGGGCCAAGTGTCACACCGACCGAGCGGCCATGAGTGCGAGAGAGATAGCTGATTTTCAGATTCCCAGTGTTTTCCTAAATGGTTGATTTTTGTGAAAAAAGAAAAGAAACACCTTTCGCTCTGTTGAACGACGAACAACGTCTTTCTCTTCGCTTGCCCGGAATGTGATTCGTTTGAGAGAGAACTTGGCACTAGGATTTTTACCGACCGGACGTGTGACCCATGTCCTTAAGACGGAATGACACTTCATCGCGGTCGGTATGGTGGAACAATTATAGATACCCAAAAATCTTTGAAACGGCTCTTCAGATCCCGTCGAAACTTTTCCAAACGACATCAAATAGATAGACGAACAGCTGCCTGCCCCTCAAATTTTCTGAATTTGAGAAAAAAACGTAGATCAGCTGATGATAAGCCAATCTACGTTTTTTTTTCTCAAATTCAGAACATTTGAAGGGTAGACAGCTGTTCGTCTATCTATTTGACGTCGTTTGGCAAAGTTTCGACGCGATCTGAAGAGCCGTTTCAAAGATTTTTGGGTATCTATAATTGTTCTACCATACCGACCGCGATGAGGTGTCATTCCGTCTTAAGGCCATGTGTAAGACGCCGCGAAATGTCTACCCCATCATGGCGGTATTACAGAACTCTTATTTTTTGGCTACGGACCGCCGTGGACTACCGCCAGATGTCGCAGCAACCGTCTGCCACTCACACCGCAGCAGAGAACTGAGGCCCAATAGGCGCCGGTCGCTGCAAGTCCGTGTATGATGCGTGGACATGTGTGCACGATTACCATGCGCGATCGCCACCAGTGGGGAAGCTGATGCACTAGATTTCGAGGATTGTCGATAATATTTTGAGCTTCGTCGGTACAATTTTTCTAGTTTTATGTAAAAAAAATAACTCTAAATCCCACCTCTCCATCTTTTTTTCATAAAATCAGTTGTAACAACGCTCAAAATGTGTTATTTCATTATCAAGAGCCTAACGATCTCGAAAAGTGCATGAATTTGGTGCATCAGTTAGTAGTTCATAATTCATCCTATTCGCGATGTTCACGTCCTAGAGGTGGTACCGCGATATTTCAATATGGCCGGTTGAAGTATAGCCTCAAACGTGAACAATTAATTCGTTTTTGATTTCCTGCAAGTTGGCTATTGGATTTCCCTCCATGGCAGATTGTAATGATGCTACTGCAGTGAATACCTTATTTTCTGCTCTTTTTTTAGCTCTGTCAGCTTTGGATTTAGATTTTTTAAGGTTATCAGAGTCGACCGCAGATTTCGAGGAGGAAGGATTCTATTTTTCAGAGCATACTTTTTACAACGGACGTTTGAAATAATATTTATATATTGTACGTAGCAGGAAAAACTTTTAATTTTGCTCGATTGTTATTTATAAAAAGAAATAATGGAAAAGAAAACATCTTGTGGACTACAAACTCGCCTCGATGGCGGCCTAAAGAAAGTCACTTTCCGAGTCAACAACCACTTTTTTAAAAGACATGATGGATAACATGATTTAAAAGACACCCTGGAACTCAGCAGAAATTAGTCATTTTTAGTTTTTAACATTTTTCTCCATCGTTATCAATGTATTTTCAGAACGTTTATTATACGAGTAGAGCTTCTGCCGTTGGCCGCGAGAGGCGCCAAGAGTTTTGAGGATTGCGAACGGTCACTACAAGCTGTAAAGTATTTCTTTCAAAATTTGAACAAATGTCGGCCGTCAGGCTCTTCCTGCAACAATATCGCACGTGCATAATGAATTTAATCTCAATTGATTGCATCGTTCGGTCAAAATTAGGATTCAAAATTTCGAAGTGGTCGGGGAGGAAAAAATATTGCCCGATAATTCGGCGCTCTCATGACGCACGACGATGAAGTTTGCTTCGTTGGAATTCAACGATCTTTTTTTGTCTTTCATATTCTAATTTTTATCATTATCCGCAACCTTTATTTCTCCAATAAGAATAAATGATTAAATTGGGGTGGATTTCTAATAAGAATACGTAAACATCTTTGGATGACTTGGACAGCCGAAAACAGCTGAAGAAAACTTCTGAAAAAAAATAAAAAAATCATTGCGTTCCAATGATCTTCATGTACATCAACGTTATCAAGACGACCTGTTTGTCCAGCAAACAATGATGAAAAAAAAACTACCAAGTAGGACATTTTGCGTGAAATTCGACGAATCCGAATATTATTCCGAAAATATTATTAACCATTCGCGTGCGCGAAACGATTATTTTCTCTGGAAGATGAACATCCTGTTCGTAAAAAGAGGTGTATTTTATTCATGTCCCAATACAGATTATCGCTGTATTTCTGTTGTCTCTAAAGTGGCCGACGTACCGTGCGGCAAAGCGACGACCAATCCACGATTCGCTCGTGTTGTTGGCGGCAACAATGCCGTACCACGCGAATTTCCCTGGTTGGTGAGCATCACCAGAATGGGAGGACATTTTTGCGGTGGCACGATCATCCATTCAAGATTCATTCTCACCGCTGCCCACTGCCTATGCTCGTAAGTATCATCGATTTTTTTATTTTTGTTCTCGTATTGGGGAAAAACACAAATTTGTATATGTGTGTGGGGACGGAAAGGAGGCGATTGAAGACATTAAGGGGTCATCTCACTTTAGACGCTAAAAAAGGTTATTTTCGTGAATTTTTTCGATAAGTTAATATCATAGATATTGATATAGTTGTTACACTTGATACACTTTCGAAATACATTTTTTAAATTATGTACTTATGTAACCCAAACAAACTTCTCGAAACAACGTTTTTCGACGGCTTGTTGATAAAATCTTCGAAACTACTGAGCCGATCCTTGTGAAATTTTAACCACATATTCTTTACAACTATAGCTACAGCGCATATCAAGGATTTTTTTAAATTTAGATATTTACTTTTTTGCCAAAAACGGTGAGAAAACACGTTTTTTTTGTTGTTTCGAAAAATGTCCGCCATTTAGTTATGTTTGCGTATATCAAAAATCGTATGATACGCGCTACAGCCATTAACATACTGAATCTAAAACCGTTTGATTTTTTTGTTTCGGATGACCTACCATTTTTTTGGGAATTTTTTAACTACTATTATCGTTGATAAATAGTGACTTAGAAAGATGAAAAAATTGTTTAATGTATTTTGAAAGTGTATTTATTAAGTGTAACAACTTCTATATCAATATCTATAATATAAACCTGTCCAGAAGGATGAAAATAGCCTTTTTTAGCGTCTAATGTGAGAAGGCCTCTTAAACTTCAAGGATCGTCCTAATATCAGCTCCATACTCGAGACAATGAAAACCCCAATAGCTTGGGAATCACTTTTAGACAAATGTAAGCATATTGATACAAAAACACATCTTGATATTCGCCCTGTTCCGAAAATTAACGATGCATTTGAAAAAATTCTCCGTCATCCTCAAAATAGCCGGATTTAAAGGGGACAAAATATAATTTCTCCCCGATATATATATGACTGTTCAAGAAGTATAGATTTTTTTTTTTTTGCAAATACTATATCATTTCTACGAGTCCAAAGAGCGATTTTTTTAAAGGCTGTTGCTAGAAAAAGATAATCCAAAAGACGTAACAAGTACGTACATCTTCGTCCAGTTTTAAAACCTTTTTCCTCATAGGAATTCGTTCACAAAGCCCGATTGCCTTCTATTTGAAACATAAAAATGCCGCATGTCGAGTGCAGCGAAGAAAATAATGAGAGAATTATCTCTTCGTGTTTTGTTTCGTTTTATATTCTTGTATACATATTACATTATCACTCTCATTATTATAGCTCATACTTTTCCATACCATTGAGGCGTGTTAAATCTATGTAGCTCACCGAAAAAAAAGGCTTTTATGGGATTTTTGTTTTGAATGCTAAAAATGCAATCAAAATGTGGTTTGGAGGGTTCATTGTACATGTGTTAACGTATGCAAGTGAAAAAATGTTATGAAAAAAAAACCAAATGGCTGCTCAGGCTTAGCAACACCAAGAGCTATTTCAAAGCATTCTGCGGGGAAACGCAGAAGTTTTATGGGTTACCCGACTAGAAATTGACGTTGGGTTTTTGTAGAGTTCATTGCTGGGTCAACCCAATTCCTTGTTGGGTCATTATCGGGCTTCCCTATCAGGTTCTTATAGGGTGTGTAACGATCTTCTAGGTTTTTCTTTGGGTTCTGTCAGGTTTTGCCTCGGGTAAGCCCAATTCTTTGTTGGGTTCTTATCGGGCTACCCTAACCGGTCCTACCATTAACCCACTGAAATCAGCAACGTTGCATGGATTTGGGTTGGGAATTTCTTAGAACGTTATAAAAATGGGAAAAATCTGTAATGAGTTGGTAGAAAAATAACCTACCCTTCATTGATTGAATTCACAATTTATCGTTTTTGTTTGGTTTTATTTATTTATGCTTACATGTTACAAGCAAGAACACTTTTGATTAATTTTTAAATCACATATTCATTTTTTGATTAAAGATAGAGGAACTAAAGAATACAAAATAAATTGCTGAGTACGGACACAAAGCATAACAAAAAATGAAAGGTCTATACGCTTATCAAAATATATATGTGAAAAACTTGATGGAAAGTTAAGCTCCGAATAAAAATGAAAAAAATTCCGAATAAAAAATAAGAAAAGTTCTACAATGAAAAAAAAATCTCATAAGAACCACTTATTATTGCAGCATCTATCAAAAATGTATTTGTATATCTATTTATTATTGCGAAGTATAAGGTTTATATGTTCACCTATGACTCATGTGGTTACCCCTAAATAAACATTGTTGGGACCTTACATCATTACCTCATCCAAACCGCAGATGGGATAACCCTGTTAAAACGTTATAAGGACGTTATCGGTACTTCCCATCGCCGGGTTGTCCCAATACTATCTTTATCAGGACCTTGAGAGGCATTCCCTATTTAAGGTTCACCTCAAAAGGTCCTTATGCGGTAAAGGGTTGTCCCTAGGAAAATTTCTAGTCGGGTAGCAACTATAAAAGGATTATTTTTTGGAATTGACACTTTTTTAAACTACACTGTAAAAAAAGATATGAAATTTACAATACATTTAAGATACAAAAGAATTGAATTTTACGAACTCAGTAGATGAAATTAAATTTGAAACACTTGTATCGTAAATTTAAAATAGTCACATGAAATTCTAACGTGGATATAGAATTTAATAGATGGAACATGGAATTTCAAAGACAAGTTTGTAAATTTGTGGAAAATGTATTGCATTAACCCGTGCCTTAAATTAAAGATTACAACAGTTGTATATTAATTCAAATATAAAAAACAGAGTATTGCAAATACAAAACGCGCTCAACCCACTTCGGCCGCTCGCGACGACCGATGGTCGCGCGTAGTTCGCGTAGCGTCCGAGGGACGGCGCATTGTTCCGCACTTTCCCATAGCCACTCGCAGCTTCGGTCGGGCATATAACCCGACCACCGGCTACGATCGTCCTGGGAAAAACAGACGCGTTTGCAACTCGTACGCGCGTCGGAGAGTGTAACAAATTCGTTATCTCTCCATATCCACGGCAGAGTCGCAGTTCTTGAGCTCGCCTTTTCCGGAAGGAAATTATTTTTCCATTTTTTACGCCGCCAGGTGTTGAAGAAAGAAATTTCACAAAAATCACCTTTTTTTTTATCTTTAGCTCCCGTCGAGGAGGATAAATACGAGTCACATTTTCAGTGGGCTTAATTATTAATTTCTGAAATAAACTTAATACTTAGGATCAGTAATTTTAATACACACCCGTATGTTGATATTAGCAAATGGTTCTTGAATTTAATATACACTCGTATATTGATATCACCAAATGGTTCTTAATTTCAATATACTTGGATGTGAATATTTCTTTACACGTGCATTATTTTTCAAACGCACAAGTATATTAATATTACGGAGCTACACTTTCATTTTTCAAATAACCTGTTTTGGATTTTCAAAGTCGTATCTGAAATTTCATAATAGTCCAGTCATTTCGTCCGAAAAAAAGGCAAATAAAAGAAAATGAATTTGCGCTTCTAATTTTTTAATATGTTGTAGGGGATACCTAGAAAAGCTTAACTTGAGATTGTCGACCAAGCTTTCCTAGGAGCTTTCGCCGCCATCTTGGAAAACGCTTAAAATTTGTTTTTCGGCAATAACTCGGCTATCCGATGAGATTCGAAAATTTTTGTAAGACACTTTTTGTAGCTTTCTTTGTGCTCTACAATAACGCCTGAATCATTTTTAGCGTATCATGCATCGTTATCGAGATATCGATCGATAAAGTCAAAAATTTAGGACACAATTTTTGTTTTTTTCCTTTTTTTTTCTTTGGGTCTTAATAAATATGAAAAATTGTGGAATTCAAACTTGTAGAGCATATTCAGACCTACAATTTCCTTCTTGGATTTTTTTATGTTGGACAAAAATTACGATCTCCAGCGCGCCGCAAAGTCGGTGAATCCACGCTCAGCGTCGAGCGCGCTCAAGTTAGTATATCGTATCGTGTTGAGTTTTTGCTGTGCGTAGTGTAAATCGAGGGTTCCGATATTCTGGGCAAAAATTTCGATATCTAGTTGGCTGTAAACTCGTTATAACGGAGTGCCCGCATAGAGCGTCCGTTGGAGTTGGAGGGGTCAGGTATAAAGGGACCCTTTTGTTAGGGTCTACGTGTTGAAACGTGTTCTTCTTTTCGTAGCATCTCGGTTAGTTGCCTCGAGCCTTTCGAAGTGAGCACACGTGTTTCAACAATTTTGTGACCATGGGAGACTGTTTTATTTGTAAAAAAGCGTTAATCGACGACATTTATGTTGCTAAAAAAAGAGCTGTTCGAACTCTCTTGACGGTGAGTGAGAAAAGAGGACATGTGGACCATCAACGCATGCTAGAAAGTGTCGAATCTGTGAGTGTGCATAGGGCGTGTTACAAGAATTATGCGAACGAAAGACTCGCGTCGTTTGTCGCTCGTCGAACAAAATCAGTCTCGGAAGAACAGGAACCTGAACCTGAACCGGAACCCGAACATCAACAGCAGCTCGAAGACCGTTTCGATTTTAAAAATAAATGTTTGTTTTGTGGAGTACCGTTTTCCGATCAAACAAAAACACCAATGCATCGACGACACGCAATTCGAACGGTTCGAGAAAAGTCTATGAAAGATAACGTCCTAAAATATCTGCTCGGACGTAACGATGAATTTGCTCTCATCGAATCAGCATCATTTCCAACGTTTCAACAGACACAACAACTCGAAGAGTTTACGGAGGACGAAGATCTTCAGCCTGGACCATCCAAGCGAAAAAAGACATGAAAAAAGTCCATCGTTCGTGTCTCGAGTGCAGAAAAAAATATTTTTCTTTCCGTTTATTTTGTTTTGTTTATTTTGTATTGTAAAAAAATAATATTTTTTACTGCACAAACAAATTATTTGTTTAATAAATTACTATTGTGTGATCCTTAATTTGTTGCTCTATGTACTTATTTTTTATCCCATCAATTTCCTGAACAATTTCCCATTCGATTCGACATCCAGACACAACCGAGCGAGCAGCTCGCTCGACGCTGAGTGTGGATTCACCGACTTTGCGGCGCGCTGGAGATCGTAATTTTTGTCCAACATAAAAAAATCCAAGAAGGAAATTCTAGGTCTGAATATGCTCTACAAGTTTGAATTCCACAATTTTTCATATTTATTAAGACCCAAAGAAAAAAAAAGCAAAAAACAAAAATTATGTCCTAAATTTTTGACTTTATCGATCGATATCTCGATAACGATGCATGAAACGCTAAAAATGATTCAGGCGTTATTGTAGAGCACAAAGAAAGCTACAAAAAGTGTCCTACAAAAATTTTCGAAATCTCATCGGATAGCCGAGTTATTGCCGAGAAACAAATTTTACCCCTTTTTTCAACATGGCGGCGAAAGCTCCTAGGAAAGCTTGGTCGACAATCTCAAGTTAAGCTTTTCTAGGTATCCCCTACAACATATTAAAAAATTAGAAGCGCAAATTCATTTTCTTTTTTGAATGTACGTAATGACTGGACTATAAGCGGTATCCGCATAAAAACTTCCTATACTTGTGTATTAATTTTCATACAGAAATTTTTTACAGTGTAGGGTACACACGATTTGAAAAAAATATTTTTTTCGCAAAACAGCATAATTGTGAATAAATGTTTTTTATGCCAAAAAAGATTGCTTGAATTATTGATGAATTGTGAAAATCGTGTGTACTTAAGAGAATCTATCTCAGAAGCTACAGTCAACATTTCAAGTGAAACGAATAAAAACTGCCCGAATTATGTGTTCTCCCGAAAAAAAAAAATGTTCTCGTATAATTCCTCTTGTATAAAATTCTATTGATATTTATACCCAATTTAAGCCAGTAAAAAACGGTCGATTTTATTTGCTACTCTGATGGAAGGCCTTAAAAACGCGATATTGAAACACGTGGGTACGTGTATGAGAAATATAATACCAACAGGGTTGATTGTAAGCCGTGCGTCTTCACATTTTATTTACGTTTTTCGCGGTGAAACACGACGCCGAAGCCCCACCCCCCTCCCCCGAAGTTCGCAGCTTACCCTTAACACTTCGACATTTACGTATCGCAAAGCGCGAGATGCGGCCGCGCTAGTCAGTTTTCATACTAATTTCTTCACGGATAATGAGATTAATGAGTAATGTTCATTACTGGAGAACAACACGCAGTCGTGTTGTAGAAGAGCCGGGGGAAGGGTGAGCAGGGGAAAGCAAGAAACGTTATACCCAACGAAGTGCAGAATAACGATGAAATTTATGCGAGGGTCCCATTTCGTTATACATCGCTAACCCATCAATCTGTGATAGCGTCGCGTTCCCTCCGGTGGGCAAATTCACTCATCCGCCTATAGACCTAATAAGGTGCTGAGTAATTGCCTTCACTTATAGCTATACAGCCAGAGCAATGGACGAGTCAATTAGAATGGAAGCACACAAAATGATTTGGTAATGGTGAATAGGGGAGCTCGAGCCAATTCGAGTCACGACTCTCCCCCTCCCCCATGCTCCACCCGTTGAATCGATCGCACTTAAAAAATTGGAGGTTCTCATACAGAAAAATGTTGATGCTCGAGCAAAAGCCTCTGCCGCGATTGACGAATCCCATTCTCCTCTAACGTTGTCGAATGAGCAGGTAGCAGATATTTGCAAATTTTATCTTGAAATGGGCAAATCATCTTGAAATCTTTATATCAATGAATAATGTGCTATTTGTTTCAAATTTATTCCTTACATGCCCTCGCCCTGCCTTTGCAACCTTCAAAGATTTCACCCATTTTCTTTCAACCCCACTTTTGTCACTTCGCTACATCCAGTGCCGCGGAGATCTCTGTGGAGTATCGCCCACCGCCACTATTACCCAATGTGCCACTGTATCGCACATGCACGAGGGTAGCGGGAAACTGAAAAAAATCTGCGCGGATATAGGCGTATATGTTTTGAGTCAAAATAACCGTCAAAATAACTCAAATTTTGGCAACAGGCGCATAATGTATTCGTCAAAATCATACAAACATTTTTTATCCGAAAGTTGGATTCGTAGTTATGATCGTACTTCCTTAACATGTTTCGATTTTGAAACTGGGTAGTAAAGAAACATGAACATGTGTATGGTCTCATCGCTCGATCTTCCAAGCACTGTAACAAGTCTTCTTTGCATCTGTATCAACCCTTCCTTCCTCCCACGAACACTAAACTTTTCCGATGATACGCATTGCCTCCAATCACAATAATATTAGGTGCATGTACATTTTTCGTTCAGTTCCTAGCCAAAAGGTGAATCTCATTTGATCTGGCTCACTTGTCCCAATCCGACCAAACGCCAGACGGTGGCACCTTTTAGGCGACGGATGAAGTTGGAGAAAGCCTTTGAAGTGTGGAGGAAGATTTTTTCTAGAATAGGCGACAAGAGCGTCCTAAAGCTGTGTCGGCTGCTCAATGAAATAGAAATAACTTCTAAGGAAGTGCCTATATACTGGAAAGCACCCTATCGGAATCCCGGGAAGATGTTACCCAACAAAATGGATCTTTGAACACGCCGCGCCGTAATTACATCATCGTCCTAATTATTCCCAATCTCCCGTACAAGCGAATATGGAGAGGACAGAAGAGGCGCAGTGACGCAATTAATCGCAACATCTGGCCTAACGGAATGATTCGATGGGGCGAATTAGTATTTCCAATCCACAGCTTTCGCCATCAAACCCCCAGGGTCTGTAAGATAGCTCTCCAATTTTTCACATTGTCTCGTAGCTTAACGATGTCCTGATGAAGCTCCGTCGAATCTTGGGGCACTGTGATCAGTTCTCAAACGTCACTGTAGATGGGGCACGAAGACGCGCCACTCTTCGTCACTTGTGACAACCTGGCATAACGCCATTACTACAATGGGCTTGTATATGGATCAAATGTAGGTCATCTATGGGTGTCCAATTAAATCAATTTAGTGCTCCTTCCGTTTGGCCAACAACCTCTGCCAGCTTGAATCAAGCAAGGCGCCTAGTTACGAAATGTCAAAACTTGCCACTCTATGTAGATCCGAATTAGGTGCTCTTCAGGTGTTCAGTCAGAAACTGTTGGCCAGAAATTAACGACCCGATCGTTATGGCTCTTCCTATCTTCAATCACCTCCAATGCGATCGTACGACGTTGACGCCGTACCAAACAGCGCCCTTTCATTCGGCACCCTCGCGCCGCTCAATGGGAATGCCCCAAATGAAAGAGCAGCGTTTAATTCAATCGTTCGTATTCGGCAGCCCAGAGGCAAGCTTATCACGACAATGCCACGTGATCATTACTCCATCGTCAATTCAATTACTCTATAGCCACTGATGAAATTCGCGTAATAACACCCAATGGAAATACTTTCCAACCGTTCTCAATCTTGGTCTTCTCTTCGCGTTTCCGCATCCCGTGTTCATTATCCCTGGTTGTCATCAGTTCTAGCGTTAAACCGGGTGCGACTCGTGTCGAGTAGATGTACGAGTTTAATCGCCAGCGTTCCGTTCACCATCGCGCTCGTATATCAAACATTCGTAGTTGCGAACGTGTAGGAAAACGAACACACGCGCCCGCATTCGCTTTACGTACGGTGCCATCCGGTGGTTATATACGTATATATGGCGGCGTTAGGAAAGTCGTCCGATTAAACGCTATAGGGCACTGCGGCGCGGCAGAGCTTCGTTCTCTTTGGTACTTGCTATTTCTCATCGTCGCTTGTTTACTTCAGGCCGCAGAAGCGGCGCGACAAAACGCGCAAGCAACCCCTGCTGGGTTGAGCCAAAAAGGGTGACGTTTCAACGGCTATCCTCCTCGCTGTCTCTCTCCTGTCTCTTCACCACCCCGTTCACCGGTTTGGCCATCCCGTAAGCCGTGATTGCGTACACGCTCTCCACGTTACGAAACAACTCGGTAATTGCTAGCAGCAACTGGGCAAAACGCGTCGCAACCAAGTTCGAACCAGCCCACTGTATACCCGCACACATGCACACGCACGCACACATCATCAAGCTAAATTTCACTTCCCTTTGTCGTCACTGTGCCAGCTTTTCCGGGTACATCGCGCGTCCATTATTATCGTAGCTTTTAGCTCGTCTCTTTTTTCTTGCTCGTTCGGATTAAATTTCCCACCCACTGCCCGCAGCCGCTTTTTTCTTTTTTAATTGTTTTAATCATACGGTGGTTTTTTTGCTCACATACCGTTGTCCGTTCGATTGCTCATATTCTGGGTAGACTTCTCCGTTACGTGGGACAAATGCGTGAGGGCAAACTTTTCATCGCCCCTGGGGTACTTGATTACGAAACTTTGCATTTTTTTTCAAACTTTTCGCACCGGAAACTCTGTCGGCAAATCGATATTGTTCGGTTCGTGAAATCGTTTGGAAGGAGGTTTGAACTTGTGAATAATACGTATAGGAATGATGGGTAGTCTCGTTCGAGTTTTTCTCTTTCAGTTGAGCTCGAGTTAGAACGAAAATTGCCATACAAAGAGAAATTGTTTCGTTTAAGGAAAATATAATTTTGTTTCCATCTCGGACTGGTAGACTTTTATTTGATACTCAATGGAACAATGAATTTACTTTTAACTAATATTTCAATTGATTAGATTGAAACTGCAAAAAATAGTTTACCGCACTTTAAGAAGCTGTTGTTTCAATTAACTAAACATTTTTATTCATTGCTTCTTATTATTCACTTTTATTCGAATTATATGTTTAACTTAAGGTGTTACTTTTATGTAGTTCACCGAAAAATGAGACTTTGTTGGGAATTTTCTTTGAGAATACTAAAAGAGCAAGCATAATGAGGTTTAGAGGCTGTATTCTATATGTGTAGACGGATACTAACAATTTTTTATGATCAAAAAATACAAAATGGCAACTCTGCCATAGGCACATTAAGGGCGTTTTCAGACGCTCTGTGGGACAACGCAGAACTTTTATGAATTAGCACCCAGAACAATTATTTTTGTATGCTGCACATTACCTTTGCCAGAGAAGCACATACGATTATTTGAAAAAATATTTTTTTTCCACAATGGCATCACTTTGAATATTCTTTTGCTACAAAATCGACCTTAATTTGCTTATAGAAGCGAGAATTGTTAAGCAAATCAGTGTGTAGGCGTTCCGTACGTTTCGGTGCTTCTGAAAATGAGATCTAAACATTTTTTTCTAATGTTCGCGTATCATTTGTCTATCATTCTTGTGATATTCATATATAATTTGAGCAATAAAATCGGACATTTTTTCTACTCATCTGCAACGGCTTAAACAAATGTTTCATTTTTAGCTAAAAGTATATTGCTCCTAACAAAAAAATGTATGCTTGACGCCGATAATACTTTATTCGAGATTGCTAGAATATGCAGTCTGACAAGAGAATGTTCTTGCTCTCACTGTTTGATCACAAAATACCGGAGCTGGTCATCGTAAAGTAAAAAGTCCGAGTCGACAACCTGAGATTCAAATCGACAGATTTTGGCAAATAAAAACAATTACAAAGCTTAGGTTTTGAATGTATTAATTTTCTTGAATTCATTTGAATCTTATAAATAATTCAGGAGAAGAATAAATACTCCACTGAATCAGATTTCATCAGATTTAACACAGTGAGAGGCTTGTTGGAAATGACAGGTATGCTTCAAACGTAACAATTTCGTTAAGAGCAATCAACATTTAAATTGAAGTAAATAAAAACATAATTACTGGAAACAAAAATAGGTCACCTGTACCCGATCCAATTGATTTGAACAAATCATTTGTCTCGGAGCAAAAAGTGACGCTTCAACTTACGGAAAAATGACGCATCATTGAAATACGTGATGCAAAATATGGCCGCGTGGAAAATACACGTGGACTGATAAATCACGTAGACAATAAAGATGGACGTTCGAACGCCAACGAACGGAAAGAAGCGCAGGTGTTGACGACGACGACGATGCAAGGAAAGTTAATTAAAAGAATAATTTATCAATGAAGAACGCAGACGTTGAGGTATTGCGGTACACCAGGCGTTCCCACGGTAAACTTCATTCTATCAGGTGCATTATCACGACTTCAAAGCACTCTTCTCTACAAATGGGGCCTCGCGTAGACGGAGGCGTTTGATGTCAAGCTCATCCAACGTTATTGCGTGAACACACTGCCTAAAATAAATATCGCGTAAAAACCGTCATCGCCAGAAAATATAGCGCGCATATGAAGAATTTCTAGGTGAATGGTTCGTGATCCATGAAGTCCACGAAAACGGGATTAAGGACTTAGGCCACTCTAGAGGCCGAAAAAATAGGCTTTTTGGGAATTTTTTTTTCCAGAAAAACCAAAATAAATCCAGATTACAAAAAAGGGTGTTTATCATGCATATCAGTGACTGTATACAATCATTTTTTTGAAGCGATTAATTTCAAAATGGCGGCTGTGCAGCGTTTTTGCGATGACGTCGCCGTTTTTCCAGGGTCCACGGCCGAACAAACAGCTCCTGTAATTTTTTAATTATAATGACCCAATGAATTTTTTTCGATTATATATAATAACTGCTACAGAAGTACGTAGGATTTTTTCGATATATTGATTTTTGGCCAAATGGCGCACTTCTAAAGTAGAAAGTAAAAAATTTGCCTAAAAAATCGTCAGATAATTGTTAATAACAAATGAATTATGCAATATTCAGAAAATTCTGCGTACTTCCATAGACAATGTATTTTTCAAGATATATTCAACATTTCAAGTGAATCGGTTGAAAATTGTCTGATTTGTGTTTCCGGCCAACGTCAAACGGAGACGTCATCGCAAAAACGCTGCGCAGCCGCCATTTTGAAATTAATCGCTTGGAAAAAATGATTGCATACAGTCACTGATATGTATGATAAACACCCTTTTTTGTATTCGCCATTTATTTTGTAGTTTTTTAGTAAAAATAAATCCCGAAAAGCCTAATTTTCGGCCTCTAGTGTGGCCTAACGCCTTAAAATGACTTTTGCATCGTTGGAATGTAATGAAAATGATTTTTCGTTTGATTCCAAAATTTCCTTTGGCAGACTCGAGCTACGAAAACTACGCATACATTTTTGCGGATTCTTATTTAGCGATCTACAACAAATACACTACAGCAATAGCAATGACACAACAGTAAAATATGGTTTTGGATAAAAATGAAAATAAGAAATAGAAAAGAATTACCATTGCATTTGCATTTCAACGATGCAAACTTTAACCCCATGGGATACACTTGCAGATAGAAACTGCGTGCTCGAGTGCAATAGAGTAGACCTTTCAGACACTCGCTAGTCTATGACAGACGAGTGCGAGTCTCCCATTCGATGGTAGTAGTACATACCGTTATTAGACTGATGGAAAATCATTAAGGTTATTATCACACCCTTTGAGTTCGCGTGAGTGCTCGATATAACGATCTTTTTTTTATCTTTCTTTTGCGTTCCGTTCAACTTTCAAGTGGAACGACATCGATATCACCCCGTCAACTTCGAGTCACTCTGGGCGAGCATAACCTCAAAGGACCGGAGGTACCAGCCTCCATCGTAACCTCCGTTCTCAATGTCAACGTACACCCGGGACACAAGTGCGGACAATACGTCGACGACATTGCCATTATAGAATTGGCAGTACCAATTTTGTGGTCCGATAGTGTTCAACCTGCCTGCTTGCCGAGCCCGAGCGGTGATCCTGCTTATACCGGTTTTGGGGGTAGGAACGCAATTGCCGCCGGATGGGGATGGCTTGGCGAGGATCGATCGCGCAGTAAGTCAATGGGCAATTTTATTATCGGTCACGGGGGGGAGGGAGAGTCTTTGTTACTCTGCATATCTGTTCCAGAGGTCATTAAGGCTGTATTGTTGTCAGAAGTGTTTAAAAATAATTTAACATTCTTTATTTTATCATTCTACAGATCTTTCTGAATACGTCTGTAAAAACCGTTTGATGATACTCATCAAATTTGCCGAGTTGTAGAAATTGCAAGGAGCAGGCTAGGGGAGCGCGGTCGAGACGCAGCAAATTTAAGGATGTTGAGTCCCTGTGAAACATGTTAATGTTAATTGTTCAATAAATAGCTTCTTAATCGTCATGAAATTTTTACACGACCTCCTGAATACTTCATGTAAAAACGTACCAAATTTTCAGAATTCTATCATCATTACTTCAACCTCCTTAAGGGTTGAAATAAAAAATGATAAGAAAATTCTGAAAATTTGATATATTTTTGTATGAAGTATTTAAGAGGTCGTATTAAAATTTCACGACGATTAGGAAGCTCGTTATCAAAAAATGAACATTTTGTTAAGAACAATTTTTAAAAGAAATAAAAAAAATTTATCAATAAACTTCGTTTTGTTTCCGTTGCTTTCAGTATATTGTAGATATTATAAAATGGAGAGGTAAAAAAAAATGCAAAGTTACATCAGTTTCCATAAAACAACATTTAATTTGTGAATGTTCATTGTTCAATAACGAGCTTCCTAATTGTCGTGAAATTTTTACACGACCTCTGAAATAATTCATACAAAAACATACCAAATTTTCAGAACTTTATCATCATTTGCGATTTGGGACTCAACATCCTTAAACGCGTTTTTCTCGAAACTATGCTTTTCAAATCGCCACGATATCTCGATAACCAATTGGCCGATTGAGTTCAGATTTAGCGGCCACCTTCAGTAGATTGTTTTTTACCGTTGATAGCAAAATTGAGTCAGAATATGATTTATATGTGTATGTTACTCGAGAATAATTTAAAAAGTGGGAAAAATTGATAATCAAAGTTGAGCATGCCGCCATGTTGGATTTTTCGTTGAATCTGTCACCAAACGTCATAACACTTAGACAGATTAAGATTTTTTTTTTAACATTCATGCAACGTCCACAGCACTAGTCGCTAATTAGAAAGTCAACGCAAAGCTCGGGGGCAGATGACGCGACCATAGCCCGTCCCAATCATTTAAAACCCCCGTGACGTCCCCGAAAGTGAATGATTATACATGTTTTCTGACCGTATAATATTTTAACATTAACATTTTTTATTTTTGGTTAGTTCGTAATTTTCTTGTGCTTGCGTTATCAAAACGAACTTTTTAGAGCCACCCATGTCGCTGTTTGTACCATGTATCTATTATGATACATATCGTGAGGTTATTGCAGAGTTTATTTGTTATTGTGTGCAGAGAAGAGTGACCTCTGCATTCTCTGTTGTGTGCAATGAGTACTCAAAATAAATTTGCTCACTTAAGAGTCGGAGAATTGAAATCCATTCTCGGAAGCAGAGGGGCCAAGGTGACAAGGGAAAAAAGGACAAAGCTATTTCCCACTGTTTACGCCTGGCGTCATCCCTAGGAAAAAAACTGTGTTCATTCAGCAGTACATTCTACGCATACCACTGAACCATTAAAAAAACAGCAATCTACCATTAAATGATCAAAGGAATCGTGGATAAATAAATAAGTTTGACGGTGTGGTTGACAATAAAGGCTCAGACACCGCTCGCTCGGGACGTGCTATGCTAGCGTCCCCAGTGACGATCAGTGGCAGTTGTCGTCCCCATTGGGGACGTTTTCATCACACCTTTGTAAAGAAACCGACAAAAGAACATGACCATTACTTTTTTTTTATTGTAGGTGAACTTAGGGGCAAGATGAGAATGCTAAGGTCATGTTCAAATAAAACAATGCATATGAATCACTTTCATTATTGTTTTCAACTAATCAAAATTTATTAATCTTTTGATTTTGGAATAAAAAAATCAGGTTTTCTGATTGTTAGCATACAATATATATTTTTAATTAAATCTTTATCTTTTCCATCTTGCCCTATATGCGGAGCAATATGAAACAGCAGGGGGAGCACGATGGGACAAGAATTATTGGCATCTTTTGCATACAAAAATGGCTTCGTTCCCAAAACCAGAAATTTGATGAGCCAATCGTCCGAGTTCTGTAGTATTTAGTCCGAATAATCTTGGTTCCATAATTTTTCAATTAATTGTTAATTCTTCTTCTTCCTCTGGTAGAAACACCGGTTGAAGCGGAACGAAAGGCTCTACTAGTTTCACTTCACCCTTTATTATAGCTTTAACACGTCTCTCTAACGTAGATAGTGGTACGTCGTAATGCGGCTTTGCCGCAATATGTACGCAATATTTGTAAACGTTGTTAAATATATCTTGTATTCATCTTGCCCCATTAGACGGTTAACGAATCAACAAAAATAATACGCAATAACCTTGAACATTTCTGACAAACCATTTTTACTATATTACTAATTAGCACTTTCATTATGTTTACTGGCCTGTCTCTCATCAATATCAGTAACTTACACGAACTGAAACAATGGTAAACTTTACCAAAAATTAGATCGTTTTGTCAAAAAATCGATATTGTTTTCTTACTCGAGATGCGTGCTTCCGCCACAGTTGATACTTTCACACTCGTTCACCTCCCCGCCGCCCCTTTAAACTCCAATGGGAGCACTGTGCTAGCACGCACCGTTTAGTGGCTATCCTTATGATTCATCTTATCCCGCACCTTCATCTTGCCCCAAGTCCCTCTACATATTCTTGAAGGATTAATGAATACGTGTATTCATTTTTTTAATTATCCTAAAAATTACCTTCAAAACAGCACTCTAGACAATAATAACACCTCAAGGAGTTTCGGGACAATTGATTCACCATTTGATTCAAATTTATATAATACATTCTTTGTCATGTACTGAATGCACCCTCTAAATTCTAAATCAATCGTCTACACCGTTTCTATAAAGTTTACAATTGAAGAAACACTTTTTAACATAGGAAGATGCATAATTGTCAGAATGTAAACGGAGACGAAATTGTCATAATGTACTGAGTGATTTGACAGTTTTTATTATAACATTTTTTCACACAATTTCGTGCGTAAAGCTGCCATTTAACGATGAGCATAAACATAAATAACATGTGTTCATTATGCTTCTTCAATTGTAAATTATATAGAAACGGTGTAGACGATCGATTGAGAATTTGGCGGCCGTATTCAGCAAATGACCAAGAATTTACTATATACATTTGAATGAAATGGTAACGTATCGTCAACTGTCCCAAAACTCCTTAACGTAGTTAAGTGGCAACTTTTTCTAAAAGTGTATCGTTATTGGACAATCATCCGTTATTCTTGGCCCTGTACTTGCTCAAAGACAGCTACGATGCAAATCGAAGTATTTTCCATTAATGCTTTTTTGTTGTTGTTGTTGTTTCGTTTTAGACAAACGCGCGGACATCCTGCAAAAAGTCGACGTCCGCGTTGTCGAAAATAACGTGTGTAGAGAGTGGTACGAGAGCCAGGGCAAAAAGACGAGAGTTGGTAGGCATCAGATGTGCGCAGGACACGAGTCCGGTGGACATGACACGTGCTGGGTAAGAGTGGTTCATTTATTTTTATTCTACTTTTTAGCTTCGCATTTTTTTCCTTTCTTTTTATTCCCGTTGCACAAATGCTACCTTTTAACCCTCCGTTAGACGCGTGAGGGGCCTAAAGACTCCAGATCCCTCCATTCTTGTCCTCGTCGATGCAATATTTGTTTCCACAAAGTGGGCTTTCACTTTTGAACGATTTATTTTGAATGTGTAGCCTGTTTATCCGCGATGCAGCAGTCGATTGTACCGATGCAGGATGCACGGATAATCGCAATGTTCAGTGCAAATTACTTAATTCGATTCAGGGATAAACGTACTACATAAACAAAATGAGCAACCTAGATACTCACGCACTTACTGACTTTACGGAAGCTGACGCGCCTGATGAAGGACTAATTGAAATAACGATGTTGAAGTTTGCATCGTTGGAATGCAACGACAATTCATTTTAATTTTCTTATTGCCACATTTTCATTATCAGCCAAAGATTTCCACATTTAGTCTAAAGATGTCCAATGCAGATCTGAAAGACGTTTACGCGATTTTTAAGGAGGTACGATCATTACTATGAATCCAACTTTCGGATTTGAAATTTTTATATGATTTTGACGAATACTTTATGCGCCTATTGCCAAAATTTGAGCTATTTTGACCGTTTAGTTTTTTTCGCAATAAAACTGCAAAGTCGAGCACTTTGAGTTACCGAAGCACGTCGTCTTATGGAGACGGTTAACCGGAAGTGCGGTGATCGTGGTTTTTCTGCTCACGCATCCAACTAAAGCCGTTGGAAAACTGTAATTCGATAGATTAGATATAATAGATATTGTAAAAAATAAGAAAATCAATCTTCACCGTGTAGTTTAAGCACTATATTACCAGAAAGTTTCAATTTCCAGTTGAAAATGGTCAGAACGACGAAATAGCATCCACCGACTTAGCAACGTTGGGAGTAACAGCTGATGTGTTTGGCGAACATAACCAAGCTTTGTTTTGAAATTAATTCGAATAGAAGCCGCCACAATATATGTATAATTATATTCTGCCTATCGTGTTAATTCCGCTGAGATAATTCAAGCCTATCTTAATAGGTTCCCGGCTGATTTTCTTTTTGTCTTTTTACTCCGTTTTTATGGTGGATATGTTAATATTATTAGTACGAAGATTATTACCGAGTCGTTGACAACCTAATTTTTCAGTTTTTATTTGTTCACGTGCAATAAATTCATCATTTGCCACAACATTTGGCACACTATAATCGATAATACGAATAATCAACATAAGTAAACATTAATCAGAGCAGCTGTGGGTAAAATAAATTTAGACTCTTTTTTGACCCTGTGGAAATGACCGTACCTCCTTAAAACTTGAATATGCAACAAAAATTGGGCTGCGGAACTTTCGTTGCGTCTCAACGATGCAAACTTTAATATCATTCGAAACATCTGTCAGGAAAGTAATTCGAGGAGTTCAAGAGTAAACATTCATTCACTGCTAGAAAGTCGCGTGGTTTTTCTCCGACGAAAGGGAACATTGTTGAATTCTGTCTGTATTTTTCGAGATTTTGTGTCCACTGGGAACCCAACGATTTCGTCATGTTCGCCCGTCTTCCACAGTGAAGTGTCCCCATGCCCCCCCCCCCCCTATACCTTATAACCTTTTGAAAATAAGAAATAATTTATGAAAATAGCGTTATGTGAGTATGATCATATGAAATTACTGCTGCCATTTTAAGGTGGTTAATTTAGAAACAAAAATGCGAAAAACTGTTTTTTCGCATTTTTCCTGTTTGACAACTTTAAATCTGCCAAATTTTCGACAGTATTATACACATTTACATAGTAGAGTATTGGTAATTATTAGTAATTCTAAAAAACTGTTGTTTAATATAAAACCAACGGCATATTGAATATTGATCAGCATTAATTAGCTAAGCTAAATAATCAATATTATTCGTTAGCATTCAGAAATAGCAATTAAATATTGGTAATGGTTTGTTTTTGTAAAACACTGTTTTTCAATTTACAACGCAGTTGAAAATGAATTCACTTGAGTGTCAATTAAGGCGTTACATCTGAGCAGAAAAAAATGTTGAACGTTTTTTTTTATATTGGCTATAATGGGCTTAAATGATGATGTATAAACATGACAAGAATGATATGCGAAAGGGATAGTACGCGAAAAAAATTAACATTTTTTGAGCTTATTTTCCAAGCGCTACGAAACGCACGAGGTAGCCTAGATGGTGAACGTAACAATTTCGAGTTGTTTAGTCCAGCCGTTGTACAAAAAATATATAATAGCCTAATAACTGAAGACCCGCTATCAACATGCCTCCGCAGAAATCAAATGAGAGTTTCAATTCCGTCCGGTGGACGACAGTTCCTAAATCGGTTTAGAACCATCAAACGCGTTTTTTCCGAAACCACGTTTTAGAAATCGGGATGACTCATAATCCGGGCAGTTTTTATTCGACCAACGTGAACTTTTAACTGTAGCTGCTTAGATAAATTCTTTGAAGTAACCACGATTGTTCCAATTTATCAACAATTTCGTTTTTACAAGCAACGCAAGGCCGATTTATTATCGAAAAAAATCCATTCAAAATAATGCCATTTCGCGAAAAACCATATTTTTCAACAATCGTGTATACTTCTCTAGCGAAACTAATGCAAATGATAATTTTTTGTTGTTCTGGTTGGTAATCGATAAAAATGCTGCGTCCTCCCGCAGAGTGCCTAAAACAAAGCGATCTGGGTGTAGCTGCGACTGAACCTTTATTTTGCATTTCTTCCGTACAACATTTTTTTCTTTTTTCGTATACGTCAACATACGTAGAATAAACCCTCCAAATCCGATTTTGATTGCTTTCTTCGTATACAGTTTTTTAAATCCCCAAAAAGTCTTCTTTTTTCGGTGAGCTACATAGATGTAACGCTTTAAATATTACATTCGTATAGATGACGAGCTACAGAATTTGACTTCAATCGTAGTCGCGTTTGCTTTAAAGTTCAGAGTCTAACGTGACCATTTTTTACCTTGCGATGGCCCGTACAGGGATAATTGAATAAAGAATTAATTAAAGTCCCGTCGTATTCTCTGCGTTTACATTTACAATTAGGTCGGGTGTCCGTTTCGATTACAGGCAGACAGCGGTGGCCCTTTGATGGTCGGGAATACGGTAGTGGGTGATGGTACTATGGTCGTAGGGGTGGTATCGTCAGGCGTTGGTTGCGCAAGACCGCGGCTCCCGGGCATATATACAAGAATCTCGGAATATATTCCCTGGATCACGCAACAGACACACTCCAAGATTTAAGGCTTCGGCCCACTGATATACGGTGCAATTCTCGACTCGGCAAATTCTCCCTGTCGCTACGGGCTCCACATAGGACTCCGGAGAGTCATCATCCAAACTACAATCGGATTATGCGACTTGCCCGTTTAATACCTTACTCAATTCGATCAGCAGAACAAACTTTAGGCATTTCTCGAGCAGTTTCGCACATTTGACCAAATTTCTGACTCATTTTTATGATCGTCGCATCATTGGAACGCAATGAAATTTAGTTTTTTGCATCAGCTAAATTTTTTGTCCGCAAATTGAGGCTACCAAAGTCTCTAAAACGGTTTCTTGCTTGTTCTCATTAGACATCTATGACCTTAATATGCTGAAAAGTATTTTGGATCGTAATAGAAATTGAGAAAAAAAATTTGAAAAACGTATTTTCATTGCGTTTCAACAATATGCAGCACGATTCAAAAGGAACATCACTTGAGTGTCGATTTTGAAGTTTCTCTTGAACATCACTTGAAGTCGATTTTGGTGAAACTCATATATGTGATGACGCACTGAAAACTATTAGACACGTCATTTTTATATGTGCGGAAAAACTAGTTTAAGGGGGGGCACCTCTCAAAGAAAGGCGTGTCACCCCTTAATTGAATTTTTTAAAATACTTCTATAGTGGATTTTTCATCGCTTTACATTGGAAGAATTTTGGTTTTTGTTTCATTCAGATCGGTGGACTGTGCGGGGTGAAACTGCAAAATCACCCCTCAACACGCCTTTCTTTCAGGGGTGGTTTCTCCCCTGAAGGTTGTTTTTCCGCCTGATAAAAAAATTCGTGTTTCGACGCTTTGTCACATACACAAGTTTCAATAAAATCGAAGGCGGACACTTAAGTGATCTTCCTTGTCAGTTTCGGAAAGGAAACAATTCGAATTCAATGCATCACGAGTCGAGAAAAACACGTTCAAGTGTTAAGGGCATGTACAATGTCAACATAACCTCACACAATTTCCTGCCGCCTTTCTCATAGATAGCTGAGTTTTTTTAAGGGAAAACAAAGCATCGAGCTCTGACGAATTTCCTGACGCAGAGCTTGACGACTTTCTTTTGCCCTACATAATATTTACTATTGAGAAATCTGTGTTGCAAATGGTAGCTAACTCGCTCGCGATCATATGTCACGTGGTACACCTGCTACTTCGCCTTAAGGCAAAAAAGTATACCCAGATCTCGTTGCTACATGGAGACTCGAGTAACGAGGCAATACCGTTGACTCGTTTCTTACACGTTTATTACGTTCTAGTCAATTTAAATTATATGTTAGTTAGTATCTCGCTTGTGAGTTGTGAGAATTTATTTGTTATTCGGGATAGAATGTTACCGAGAAGTATTACGCTAAAATATCTCACTACATTTAATGCATTATTCAATGATTTATCATCCTGTTTAATCATACGATTGGAACAGAATTAAAACTATTCTGAGCATAAAACTATGGAAATTATTCTTTTTTTCATAATTACAAAAACGACATGAGCATCATTTTTGTATAATCTCGTAAGACCCGACCTTTTATACTATATGTGAATCTAACGACCGAGGTGAAGTTTTGGTAAGTGATATTTGCTTTTTATGCTTATAACTGATATTTTACACTACATTATGTATAAAAAACACTAAAATATTTTTCGTCAGTTTAGAACGTTAGGCTTTTATAAGATTTTCTTTAAAAATGAAAGCAAAAGGTAATTTTTATTTGGCTTTATATCACATATAAAGGATCCTGATAAACTTGAAAAATAAAAAGTAATACAAATCTTTTAGTAATCACGACGTAATATTATACTTTGTAACGTAAGAGTCATTCTTTGCTTAAGGGGTAAGGCCACTGTAAATTTTTTTAAAAATCGATTTTTTTTTATTGGCTTAAAAAATAGTTTAAACCCTCTAGAATAAGAAAAAAAGGTCCTGTGCGAAAAAAAATTTGTTGTCCTTAGGAAATGAAGGTCGCCGCCAAGCGTGTCAAAACTTGCTCCGAAACGACTGCAATTATATCGGAGATGGCGATTCCAAAACTTTCAAAGGCATCGTGGATTCGAAGCCTTATCAAAATGTTGATGTTAAAAAAAAAGAGTGCATAGATCACGTGCAAAAAAGAATGGGCACTCGATTGAGAAACTTAAAAAAAGGAACAAAAGGTCTCGGGGGAAGAGGAAAACTCACTGCCAAATTGATTGACGAACTAAGCATTTATTACGGCTTAGCAATCCGTCGAAATTCCGATTCCATCAAAAATATGAAAAATGAGATCTGGGCAACCCTTTTTCACAAAATGTCAACGGATGAAAAGCCTCAGCACGAAAAATGTTCGGAGAATTGGTGCAGTTGGAAGAAAGCGAAAGCAGAAAATGCCTTGGATGCGTATCATCACAATCAGCCAATGAGTGAGGAGGTTTATCAAGCCATCAAACCCATCTACATGGAATTGAGCCGGGACGAGTTGCTGGAGCGTTGCTTGGGGGCCTATACTCAAAACAATAACGAAAGTTTCAACGCTACCGTTTGGAGTTTGGCCCCCAAATCATCCTCAAGCGGAAAAACTGTACTAGATATTGCGACGGATATCGCTGTTTGCATATTCAATGGCGGCCTTACCAACGCCTTGCAAATATTCAAGATGTTGGAGGTGGAAATTGGTGTACAGTTATATAATTTCTGCATCGAAGCCGACGCCAAACGCATCACGCACGCGGAGACATCTCTGAGCGACGCGGCCAAAAGTGCGCGCGCGCTCCAAAAATCAACCAGGAAAGACGAAGAAGACGAAAATTTGGCTATCGAAGGACAAATGTATGGTGCTGGGATTGCAGACTAACGGTAAAAATTTTTTTTAACTTCTTTTTTTAATTTTTTCCAATAAAAAACTATTCGCAAAACTTTAAACGCGTTTTTCTCGAAACATGGTTTTTCAAAATGGCACGCAGCATAACTCGAACAATTTTCATTTTTTTTACTTGAAATTTTAACCAGATGTGAACATTTACATTATCTTGATAATGTCGATCGGAATTTTCAAGAACTTTATTTATTGATTTTTCATTAACAAAAAACTTGCCGTTTTTTTCGTCAAAAATCAATTTTTTTTCAAACGCACGCCAAATCCACAAAAATTGATACTTTTTAAAATCCGATCGACATTCTCTAGCTATAGCCCTCTAGATTAATGGTTTTTTTTTTTTTGTTCTAGATTCAAAAGTGCACCAGTGGTGCTGCGTGCCTCGGAGCCCTGGAAGCAAAACATGTCCCGGGAAGATAGCTGTGGAACCGCCATTTTGTTTTTTTTTTTACTGTAAAAAAATTTTATAATAAAGTTTAATGTATGCCCGATAACACCATTAAAAGTTTTTTTTCAAATACCTTCAATTTCGGGAGCAAAAAATTAGTGAAAAAACCTTTTTTTTGGGCCGTTACAGTGGCGTTACTCCTTAATATTGTGAGAGAGTTTAGCTTATTTTACTGAAATATAAAATTAACAAGTCAAACGGGAAATTAAAAGATCCTACTAGTTATAGCACGTTAGGTCTCCATTCTTAGAAATGTTTCAGAGTCAGGACTGAACTATGTGCGCGAGTTTGTAATTAATTTAGTACGATAGGACTTACAAGGATACCTTCCCTATACCTATGAATGAAAGTCGATCTATCTGTCCCATCCCGCATAAACTTACGAATCAATGATCCCATATCGATGCTGTTTGCACCAATGCGTATTTTCCGGTGCACCTTTTAACCCCTTTATTGGCAGAGAGAATTCGACAAAAAGTGCCCAAAATGGCAGGAAAAGTTTTTTATCCTAAAAACTTGTACTCTGGGGTTATTGAGCGTGCTGATTACGAATCTGTAGTCAAAATTGAATAATTCACTATGGCGAATGAAAATACAAATAATACAGATCGATTTGGATGAAACTCGGTACTTAAGCTTCATATATTTCCACCTATTCATTGTATTATGCTCCATGTTGTTGAATTCACCATGAAAAATTCCTTCATTTCGAGTTCAGCATCACACTCAGCGTCCCCGAAAACCCCTCGAGTACGAAGATTTAGCCAAATCGAGCTGTTTTTTGCACTTTCGTCTGCCATATTAGATACGCCATAAAAAATGTTAGAATTTTGTGTTCAGATTCGTAATAAGCGACCTCGAAAATTCCAGAGTACCAATTTTTATCTAAATCGAGTAAAATTTTCAATTTTGGTCCGCCATTTTGAATTTTCAAATTTAAAGTTCAGATTCGTAATAAGCGACCTCGAAAATCCAGGAGTACTAATTTTCATCTAAATCGAGTAAAGTTTTTTATTTTTGTCCGGCATATTGGCGCCGCCATTTTGAATTTCCAAATTTTGACTTCAAATTCGGATTCAGCGGGTCCAAAAACCCCCGAGTGAGGCTCCAATTTCAAATCAGAGCAAGTTAAACAGGAAACAAAGGTTGACGCACTATGGCGTCAACGCCACACAGGGCACGGAATTATATGACGCATTATTGCGTCAATGGCAATAAAGGGGTTAAGCTACCTATCATCACCGTAGGTTATCGCGGAGGTGAGCAGTGAACAAAAATGTCAGACTCGCTGATAAACGAAATAGTCAGCGAAACGTCCGCGAGCGAGTGCGCGCCACCACGCACTCTACCCGACACGTCGAGTGTACTGTTTCTGTTTTGTGATCAAATGACGTTACTTAAGTACTTCAACGAGGTTAAAGCGATCCAGTTGAGTCGAATGATGGTTTATACATGTTTTCTTCACGAACGTCGATAAATGCAAACAAGATATAAATTAATTCTATAGATGCTAATTTTTCATATTACATATAATTAAAGTGCAAAATTAAGCATTTTCAGATTCAAATTACGTAAATTAAAAAAACTTTTGTGTTACTACCAACTTGAAAAAGCATAACATTATCGATGATTATTTGGAAAAAAAACTGCGTCAGCAAATGTTTTATACAATTCAGAACCAAATATTGAGTCATTTATAATTATGCCTATTTATATTTATGTCACGAGGTTAATTATTATTACCATTAATTAATATCAATTTTCGTAATCTTTTATCAAACCTTGATGGTTCAATATTGAATATATATATATATGGTTTACTATGGGCAAGAGAGGGTTTTTTTTCTAAACGATCACCAACGTTTACTTTGCGTCAATCCATAGTTAAAAATGTTTTATCATGGTGCTAAATAGCCAAACAATATTACAACACCCGTAATGTCTTGCCCGTTTAACCGCAGATAAAATTACATACATTGGACTATTGTTTATCTCGGGTGGTTGGTGATGAACAAATTTTAAAATATTCGAAAAGACTTAGTATAGTCTAGACAATAGCATGTATTAAAAAAATAATTAATCTTGGATCGTGACTAACGCTAATCTTGGATTGTAGCAACCTCCTTAGTATTGAGCAGCAAACAGAATGCCAGATTTGTGGAAAGGAAATTTTGACAGCGAAAACGTCCGCGAGCCACCACGCGCTCCACTCGACACGTCGAGTGTACTGTTTTCGTGATCAGATTACGTCACTTACGTGCTTGAATATCACAGAGATTAATTTAACGTTTTCGGAATACCGAGAAGGAAACCCGCGAAAAAACAGTACATAGCGAAAAATAGTGAAAATCGTATGCACCCGAGAGGCGCCGGGTAAGACAGCTAGTTAATAATATAATATAGATAGTTTACTATAAACTTTTTCTGCCACAAAAAACTAGTTATTTTTAAGCTGTTTCCGCAAAACAAACATGAAATTTTGCGCTAATAATTTTTCAACAATATTGCGAAGAACTATTTGGGCATCGTTTTTGTGTAGTGTTTTTACGATCTGGCCTTGTTTGGGTTTATAGGTTATGTAATATATATATATATAAAATACCAGATTATCTTCTCTAAAAAACCTAGCCGTTATTCTCAAGCTATTTCTAAAAAAAAAAATTTCGGAAATTCAATTTTTTCATAAAATTACAAATTGGATAATCATTATCGTATAGAGTTTTTTTCTTGAGTTTATCAATATTATAATATAAATAACTTTCCTTCGAAACACGAGCTGTTATTATAATTCATTTCTAAGACGATTCATTTTTTTCTTCAAAACTCCGAGCGATATGAGCATCATTTAGTGTAAATTGTTTTTGGTTCATTCGGACTGCTAGATAATATATTATAGATAATGTAGAATGTTCGCAAAAAAAATGCTGTTAGTGTCAGGTTAATTCTATACAAATGAAATAATATGAAAATAATTTATTTATAACGTAAGGAACAACTATGTGAGCATTCTATTTGTATGAATTATTAAAAAATATATTTTTAAAAACATCGTTCGTTGACCCGTAGTAGCTAATTTCCCTAAACTTTCTAAATCCGACGAGTGACCCAGTGGCCGATGCGGGGCTTGATTAGTCGGAGAGCCCAAAGAGTGCGACAGCCCCAAGCGTCGCGTAAAACCTTCAGGTCATATTCGTCCCGGCGTCCCAAGTGAGTAAGCGTATATCATTTTATCACCTTCATATTCCGAATTGTTTATACCTAATACGGGGCAACAACAAGCCCGTCACGTAACAAACAACTTCCAACTCACGTATGAAATTCGTAGTAAGCTTCGGACCGCGTATTATAACTGAATAATGAAGTTTTCCTCGCGAATTCATCGCGTCCGCCCGACTGTGTTGTGTGAACAGAACGGAACGAGGCAACCACCGGGCGTTCGATGTTGATTAAAAATACGACGATTGCAATCATAGCGAAAGTGATATTGCCCGCTGAGGGCTGGAATTTCAGCCAATATGGTTAATAATTCATATACATATTAAGGGGTTACCCCCACTTGCGATTTTGAAAAAATCGATTTTTTTTGTTGCATTTTTTTGAAGTATAAGTATCTGAGAATATGTCCTGAAAATTTCAAGTCGATCCGAACAAAATTGACTGAGATATGAGCGAGGGGCCATTCACTTGTGAAATCCTTCAAGCACTTCTGTTCGAAATCGAATGCAAAATCACAAGTAATCGCCTGAAATGGCGAACCGTCTTACTAAATCAACATTATCCGAATGTGGTTGAAATCCCCTGAAATCAGGTTTAAGTTTTTTGAAGTCGTCTGAAATCAGCATGAAATCACTTGATTCACGAAATCGCTAGAAATCATCGGATTCTCGAAACAAAGAAATGTTATTATGATTTTTCATAGCTTAGTCCATTGTCCGTGCGTTCGAGCGGTTAGTCTGCGGCTTAAGACGGAATGACACCCGACGCGAAACTTCGATGCGGCCCCGGCTTCCGACCAGTAGGGCAGAACTCAATCGAGCTTCTGCGCCCCACCGACGGATGTCACCGCGCGGGTTCGTCGCCGCGCGCGCGGAGACATTGCGTCTCGCCTTCCACGGGCCTCGACACGCTACGCAACGCATGTGTGCGTGCGTGTCGGTGCACGTCTACACCACGGTGTGGAGAGACGTTATTGGCGCTGCCACGGGCTTCGATGCGCGTCGCTGCAGACCACGAGGCGAGCGCCGCGCGCGGAATTCTCGTGAACTGAGCACGTCGAAGTTCGGGCGACATTTGCTCGCAATTATCAACAATTACACGACAAATCTAGATTACCACTTTTCTCCTAAGATATGCAACGAAGTGCAGTGATTGAGAGCTCAAATTGTTCGTTTTTTATGTGGCTACGCCGTCTAGCTTTTCTCTAAGTCGTGACATTAGCCAAACATCTGATTTTTCATCTTTTCGGTCTCGAGTTCCGCATGATAAGCCAGTCTACGTTTTTTTTCTCAAATTCAAAAAATTTGAGGGGCTGGAAGCTGTTCGTCTATCTATTTGACGTCGTTTGGCAAAGTTTCGACGGGATCTGAAGAGCCGTTTCAGAGATTTTTGGGTATCTATAATTCTGTTCTACCATACCGACCGCGATGAGGTGTCATTCCGTCTTAACGCCAGTGCACGCGCCAGTTCATACAGAGTCATGTCAATTGACATGACTCTGTATGAAAAAATTAAACATTTCTCTTAATATCTATATCTGTCTTTTTTAATCACATTTTTCATTTAAAAAAATTTTAATTCAAATTTAAAAGTCACAAGATTAGTCAATAAAAAAGAAATTTAACCATTTTACGATTTTTTTCTCCCTCCAATGATTTCAGCAATCGCTTGAAACCGAGTGGATGAATTCGAATGAAATCAATTGAAATCAACTGAAATTACGTGAAATCACATGACTTGGAAAATAGCTTGAATCACTTATGAAATCACAAAAATCATATGAAATCGACTTCACACGGAAATCTCTTCCGCACCTCACTTAATAGTGAACAGCCCCTCGGATATGAGCGTTGAAAGAGAAAAAGCCGTGAATTGAAGAACTGAAATTGAAACTTTAAACGCGTTTTTCTCAAAATGGCATTTCTGAAGTCGGTGACCAAGATTACTCGAACACTAATGAACCGATCTTCTTGAAATTTTGCAGGCTTATTTAATACATAAAAATGTAGTCTTGAATCGTTCGATTTTTTTTTTCGAAAAAAATTGCCGTTTTATAGCCAAAAAACGGCCGTTTTTTTCGTTAAAATCGAACCATTAACTTTGACTGTCCGCCATTTTGTGAAAAACGAATATTTTTTAAAATCCTTCGATTAAAGACTAGTTTATACTTATATTTGACTAAATCCATTCGCATTTTTTTTTCAGATGATCCACTTCGCCGCAATGTTGGTCATCGCAAACCGTGTATATAAAAACATTATTTCATTGACGGCCATTTGCCACTAAACAATGCAATATTTTTCAATAAAAAAATTACTGAAAGTTCTTCAAGATGTGTTCTTTAAGATGGTATATTGATCGATTAAAAAAGTTTTGTAGTTTTCTTTTAAAAAATTCATGAAAAAGGCCTTTTTCGCTACAAGTGGGGGTAACGCCTTGAGGATGTTGAGTCCCTATGAAACATGTTAATGTTAATCGTTCAATAAATAGCTTCTTAATCGTCATGAAATTTTTACACGACCTCCTGAATACTTCATGTAAAAACATACCGAATTTTCAGAATTCTATCATCATTATTTCAACCTCCTTAAGGGTTGAAATAAAAAATGATAAGAAAATTCTGACAATTTGGTATGTTTTTGTATCAAGTATTTAAGAGGTCGTGTTAAAATTTCACGACGATTAGGAAGCTCGTTATTAAAAAATTAACATTTTGTTAAGAACAATTTTTAAAAGAAATTAAAAAAAATGTATCAATAAACTTCGTTTTGTTTCTGTTGCTTTCAGTATATTGTAGATATTACAAAATTGAGAGGTCAAAAAAAAAACTTATTGCAAAGTTACATCAGTTTCCATAACACAACATTTAATTTGTGAATGTTAATTGTTCAATAACGAGCTTCCTAATTGTCGTAAAATTTTTACACGACCTCTGAAATACTTCATACAAAAACATAACAAATTTGCAGAATTTTATCATCATTTGCGATTTGGGACTCAACATCCTTAAGCTGTGGAAGGAAAAAACTATTTTGTTTCGCTCTTCTAATTTTGGTTAGAATTATAAATAGATGTTCCCTTGCTTCTTTCGCGGGTTTACTAGTTAACATTTTTGAAAATATCGATTTTTAATTTTCGATGGACTCGCAAAATATGCAATAATATGTCGAAAATATGCTCTGACTACTACGTTTTTTCTCAAAATTCACAGCACTCATCATCTCGAAATTTTACAAGCGTCTTCTACATATCAAGAAGCAGTGCTTAACCGAAGGGTTTTTTTGTGCATCTTTTCTGTATCAACGGAATAGAGGGGCTTTTGTTCACCGAAAGTCGACACTTTCCCTTTGACTGCGGCGATTTGTTCAAAAATCAATATTTTACTGAGCGATCATCACAGTGTAAAATTTTCTAATAATCGATTTTTTCAGCATTATCCGATAGAATAGACGGTTATAAATATGCTTTTCGTATACTTACATAAACGTAAGTAGACAATTTGCATGAAAATTCCGTACTCGAAACTTCGCACGCGTTTTTCTCGAAATGTCGTCTTCAAAACGGTGTACACTCTCAAAGGAAGTATTTTTAAGCTACCCGTCTCACATGTTGGCACAACGTCCTTAACGCCATTCTTTATCTTGCTGTGGAAGCTTTTGTAAAACTGTCCAAAAAATAGGCTAAATTCCATACGTTTTTAAAACCGTCGCCATTTTATCAATTTTGATAAACAAAAAAACCTCCATAGCAAGCTTTCATACTGATTAATGATCTTTTCGCAAATTTTGTTCCAAATAATATTTACAGCCGCAAGCGTGCGCACTTACTTTTCTCGATTTCTCGATTCCTTTTTTTCGAAGATATTTTCCACCGATAAGATTTTTTGTAAATAAAAATAAACGCTTAAAACTTATTTTCTTTTACCGTATTTTAAGTATTGAAAAAAAATTGCGTAAATCAGCTATTGGGTAAGATTCCGAAATCCCCTCCCCTCATTTCGAGCTGAAATTTCGCACAAACCTTCCATTTAATATTGCGCAATAGTTTTTGGGTTTGAGTTCGTTTGGGTATTTTGTTTGGACAAAACGGAGAGCGTTAATTTTCTTAAAAATAAAAACCAAAGTATGTACAACGGAAGGCAGTGGTAAGTTAAACAAATCTTCCCAAAGCCGAAACATTTGCTCCTTATTTGTGAAAATGTAATATCTTCGAGGCGACTGTTTTAGGTTTAAAAAAATGTATTTTTAAAAAATCGAATTTAACCCATCAACAGGCTTGACTTTCTGATAAAACTTCATCACAGCTTCCGACGTAAAATCGTTGATAAAACAAATAAAAAACGAATGCTGGATAATTCATATTTTATCGGCTCACATATTTTGACCGAATGTTTTCGAGTGCTTACAGCACAACCGGAATTGACCTTGTTGAACTCAACTTTTTTACTATGAAAACGTGTTATTTATTCAACCGCTTACTTTAAAAAATAACAAGGTCAGCCATGTCATAATCTTCATAACGGAACGTTAACTGCTTCAGACAAACCAAACATTATCTTACCCTATGAAATATCACAACCAACATCTCGTTACTGATACTTTTAGTAGTACGTAATTGAATCATCGTCATTATAGCTTAGAACGAAATCGGTCGTATCGTTGTTTTTTTCGAAACAATTAGACCCTCATGATTTATTTCTCATAGCCAGGCACCTTACGGTAATGAAATATCCTTTTCTCTTTTAAGGTCAGAACTGGAATTGGTCATCTTTGCAATATTTGGTCGAAAGCTATATCCCAAACATGAGTATCAACTCTGAACGTGTGACCCTTATTGTCACAATGTTTCAAAAAAGCTAGTCAACTCTCCACCCTCATTGTCTATCTGATTAATTACACCAATATCCCCACATTCCTTTTTTTTTACAGGAATCTCAACTGACACGTAGTCTCCAATGTTATATTGGTCTTATATTGGCTGATCGAAATTGAACTTGGCCCAGCAACATTCTCAAATTCGGTATTGGACGGAATATCATACGAAACTTTCGTCTCCAGAGTCACAAATAGCATTATCCTGCGTGTTAAGATAGGGCCTGGATTCGTTTTCACTTTCGGAGTCGGTGTAAATATCGTCGACGTTAAGTAGTGACTTTCCTTCGTACTCCACTGTTCCGAAATTGAAATGCTGGCATTCGTTATCACAAAAGTCATCATTGCCTAAAAGAAACAGCATACTGTCAGTCCCAGAAGTCAGAAGATAACTGATATCCGATAATGCTAGATAATAAAAGTCCCCTGAAGCATAAAACAGTCCCCTGTGTCATAAACTGACAGGAGACTGTGCCCAGAGGACTGTCATTTTTGCAAAAAAAAAGTAATCACGTTTTAAATCACTTAAAAGCTTTCCAGAATTGAAAGTCACACGTGCTAGCTTATTAACTGAATAAATTTTATATGAAATGATTTTAATTTAGTCAGATAAAATAATAGAAAAACTACTTACCGAAGGAAAGTAGTTAAATCAAGCGGTTCTGTGACGTCGTTCAGCCGCAAACGCAGCGTTCACACGGAACAGTATGGTGTTAGCTAGCTTAAGTCGGCATTCGGACGAGCCCTTTGTGGTTAGTTTATCGCAATAAATGATGTCTACTAAACCGAATACGAATTGGGCGCGATTTTGAAGTTAAAGCAGGGGACTGTTCTAACATTTTTAGGCCAACATTTGAGTGACAGCTTTTCATATTGACAAAGTATTTAAAGTTATGGTCGTATTTGACAAATGGATGAGATCGGCAATCAAGTCGATGACGTTGGTGTGAGAAAAAAGTATTTTCTCCGAAAACGAACTTGAGACCTCCAAAACGAAAATTCATGTTCGCTCTTTCACACGAATTGTTTGCGAGCCTACTCCATGTAGGCTTGATTCAATTTATGCAATGTGCCATTAGACATTTTTCAAATACCATTATGCATTTTTTCGTGTGTTGAAGACGCGCAAATTAAAAGCCGATCTCTCGTAATAATTTTTCGTAGGCATACATATTACACGGTCGGTGACTTTTGAATGATAATTTATTTCTCTAACAATTCAATTCTGCTTCTCCGAGCTTATCGGATCTTTTCATTCTTCATTTATTTACAGCCTTCTGGCTTTTCGAGGGCGCAACGGGTTCCACGTTACTCTCGTATTATCAGTTATAGAGACTATGTTCAAGCCTCCCATCTGCAGCCCTTTGATGGAGGACTGAAACAATGAATTTGCCATTAACCGAAGCACCTGAAATTAACACTTGGTTATTCATTCTTCTGCGTTTTTTTTTTTTACTACTAACCATTCTGCCAGGTCCGAGTCCACGTACTCTTACCCTCACCATTTTAAAACCCTGCTCTAACGCTTTCTGTGAACAGGAGAAATTCCCATTAGTTCCCTCGGTAACCTCTTTTTCGTTGATAAGATAAGGCCTTAAGACTATCGTACCACATTGCCAGTGGTTTCAAAAATAAATAGACTTTTACAGGTTTTTATGGATTTACACTTGTCCCTCAAGAATAGCGGCCACTCGTATGATATCTAAGCACATTACTTAACGGAACTTGCAAAGTAGAAATTGCGATACGTTGTCCTTATAATCTATGTGGAAGTTTTTGTACTGAAATCATATTAAAGCCGTTAAGTTTATACAATCGTTATAAATATAGGAATCGAACTTGAAAGAACACATATTCATATAGAAGTTACCTCATTCTCGGTAACCTCAAATGCTACTTTGACGTCGCGGCGTCTATGCCAAGTCATGATTGATAACTTTGTGGAGAATTCGAAAACTAACGTTGCTGGTTTAGATATTCAAATTTAAGGGCACTTTTTAGCATGCGACTTTACGATTGCGGATTTCATAGGTACCTTCTATAATACTTTATAACCTCAAAATATATGTAGTTTGTGTATATTATTGGTGATATTTAAAAATCCAAGGCACAGTTTTCCGGCGAGTTCAAAAATTGAGTTAAACGCAAGTAAATATGACGCAAAGATACATTTTAAGCAAATTAAAAAATCTCTCAAGTCGTAAAGACACTTGTACGGTTCAAAGAAATGGGCACTTAGTTTTCAGATTGATTTCGGACTCTTAGTTTTCACAACCACGTCAAAACCGACGCAGTGTACTTAAAACGCGCATTTTTTTTATCCACGTGGATCTGAACGATCATTCTCACTGAAAGAAAAAATTCTTTTTTTCTCTTTTCCACATTTTTGTGGTGCAGAGGTCCACAAAATTTCTGAGGTTCACAAAAATCGGTCGATTTCAAATTCCTCACTAGATATGCAGGGGCTATCTTTTTTTTAATGTCGTCTGATGAAATTTGAGATCATTTTGTTTTCATTTCCATCTCATTTCAACTATGGAAACTTTATAACCGTTAATTTGTTAAGTGTTTTTCAAAATGGATATTGAATTCTTCTTGTAATGGTGTCTGCCAATATGTTGAAGTTGTAATAATGCTTGTTCCCAAAGTAGAGTGGAAAAAGAAATGGCGTTAAGATTTGCATCGTTAGGGTGCAACGGAAGTTCGTTTTCATGCTTCCATTTTCCTTTTCTTTATTGTTGTACAAAATCCTTTTTATAAATTTATTCTGCAGATCGTTAAATAAGTACCTGAAAAAAATGGTTGAGAGAATTTCGCAAACAAAATTTGCCGGAAGAACTTAAAGAAATTCGGAAAGATAAATATTCATTGCATTCCAACAATGCAAACTTCGATATCATCAAAGAATTGAGGAGTAAATGACGTGAGGAGCCTCAATGTCAATTAATTGAGTAGTAAATTAAAGAATAACAAATTTTATACGAAATGAGCAGTCAGTTACTTTCGAAGATATTACATTCTCGGACGGTGAGGGACCTCAGAATCATTATTGGCATTGTGCGTCTGTGCCGTGATGAAAAACGACTTTTTTTCAGGATTTTCCGTTAAATTGAACAGCGACATCATATTCGCATGCCTATCGGTGTACCAGCGAAGGAAAGTTTACGTACGGTGCTTAGGGTGATGGCGGTCGCCTGTGCCGCAATGTTTGTCCCTTTTCTCGCATTCTTGAAGCCCTCGATACCGCAAGAGCGCAATATCTTGACGACTCCTGTAATCATATGTATAAACCGTCCTCAAAAAGGCTCTTCGAACTTCGCACCAAGTAAGATTGCGAAAAGCTGCGGAGAATGGACCAGTTACCGGCGGCAGCCGATAAGGTTGCCATGGATGGTGAAAAAATAGCTGTTCGAGTATCACCCAAACTCGTCGTTGAAAAATGTTGCATAAAGAGAACTATGCGAGTATAGGCGAAGGAAATTACCCAATAGCAAGATTGGCTTGCTATTCGGCTTGCATAGTTTGAAATGAAAAAGTACACATGCGTAGTTGCAAGTAGAACAGCACACAAGCATAGTTTCTAAGGGCACATCTACAGGTACTTAGTTGCGATGAGTAGGGAAAAAGAATGGGGTTCAAGTTTGCATCGTTGGAATGCAACGCAAGTTCTCCTCAATTTCTTATTTTCACTATCATCCAAATCCATACTTTGCAAATTTGTCGTTAATCGCTAAATAAGAATGCTAAAAATATTCGCCTGATTTCCGCAGCTCAAATCTGCGAAAGAAAATTTGGGAAATAAAAAAAAAAACATTTTCATTGCGTTCCAACGATGCAAACTTCGTCGTCAGCAAAAAGAACAATGCCAGAATGAAAAAAAAATCAAGAATAACAAACTATGCGATGTATACTTGCCAAAAGTGGTGAATTACGAACTACACAAATATAGTTACGAGACGAAAAAAGCAATTGAAATTGCAATTGAAAAACTAAGCTAAGTTACAAGATGTTGCAAAAAAGGAACTATGATAGTGAAGAAAATGGAGAATAACAAACTATGCAAGTTGCGGAGTAACTGTAAGAGTACATTTGAAAGAAATCAAGAATAAGCAGCCATGCGAGTGTACTTGAAATGAATTGTAATTGAGGTAAAGTACAAGCTGTACCACGTGCCGTACAAGTGCAAGAGTGATAACTGAAATTTTCGAACACGTTCCTCAGATATGGATTGTGTTTAGGGAATTCTACAGAGTCTGATGCTTTGTTCCGGCCAAACAACTTGACTGCCTATGAGAAAACTCGATTCAAAAATTTGTGAGGTTGTGGTGACCACGAACATGGCCACAAGATCTGTACAAACATAACTATGAGATGAGAACTATGACTCGCGTAGCCAAAAGGAGTCAAGAATCTTAAACAATGCAAGTACAGTTGCTGGAAATTGCGAACGACGTGAACGGCGGCTAGTCAAAGGAATTTTGTAAAAATTTGCAAAAATATCAATTATTGATTGTCAACGGATTTTCAAAATATAAGACTTCACAAATATTCTCGGAAAACTTGAAGTCGTTCCGTTCAAAATTGAGGGAGTTATGAGCGTTTATAGCTAGGTACTGTAAATCGGTCAACTTTGAACCCGTTTTTTTCATAATGTGGTTTTCAAAATCGGTGACCGCGATATCTAAAAAATCAATGCACCGATCAACTTCAAATTACACAAGCTTCTTTTACAAATCAAACAGCAGTGCTAGAACGGAAGAATTTTTGTTTTCGTTGTGTCATTTTTTTTATCAACGAACAAAGAGCGTTTTTTCAGGTCAAATAGATTCTGTCACTATGGACTGAAGCGATTTGTTTTTAAATCGATTTTTTCTCGTTTTTCTCGAAATGTCGTTTTTGTGAATGATGTACACTCAAAAGAAGCGTTGTCAAGATATCCGTCTCAAATTTTTACACAACATTCTTCACACCATTCTTTATCTTGCTACGGAAGCTTCTTTTTTTTTTAAATCTTCACATTTTTTTTAACGAAAAACTGTCAAAAAATTGGCTAAATGTGATACTTTTTGTTCAAACTGCCACAATTTTTTCAATATTGATTTTTTTAAATCCTCTGTAGCAAGATAGCGGCTTTCATAATGATTGATAATCTTTTTACAGTTTTGTTTCTGATAATATTTACAGCCACAATCGTGTACACCGTGAGGACTCTCTTTTTTAAGACAGTTTCAACAGTTAAAAAAATGTAAAAAAAAATTTTTAAAAACGTTCAAAAATCGGACTGATTTTTGACGCCTTACACTGTGATCTCTCAATGCACAGGTTTATTTTTTAGGTACGCAAAGCCAGAGAACAAACGCATTCCATAATTGTACGAACCGTCGTCTCACCTTTGTAATCGGTCACGCTGAACAGGGTATTATTGTGGGAAACCCTGATATTGACAATGGGCAGTTCCTTGAAGGGTATTCCATTGAAAAGACGATTCGGTGTATCTTCGTCCGGAAACATATTTTCTCTGCAAATAAAAGAAATGAAAGAAACAGTTCCTAAGCTTCCACCAGCAGCAAAAATGCGAAATGCAGTTGGTGCATTTTTTTCGAGCTCTATTTTTGCTCGAATTCTTGATAAGATTACTGCGAGATGCTTTTTTGAGGTTATGTTCGACGTTCCTTTTTCTTTTACACTTCACAGATTGAAAAATTGCCCGATCGAAATCGACGTGATTAAAAAGACGCTACACAATCGTTTTTATGGAGTGAAGCTACAATATTGGCACTCGACTCGTGGTGAATTGCATAAAGAGATCGTGAAGTTGTGAGAGAGAATTGGAAAGTTGTCGTACTCGCCGGAGCAAAATCATAACAAAAGAGGAAGCGATTGACAGTAAGGCGGGCTTGTACTTTGCGGTGATGGTGTCTATGTCGACTTGCTGTTCACCCTCGGCACCATCGTCGGCCTTCGGCACAGATGTCGTCGTCCAATCGCGCTTGTTGAGCTTCCATAATTTTGAGGTTGTGTGCAAGTTGCTAGTAGGAACTCTTAACCTCGCAAGCTTCTGCGATTCCAATCCCCACGTAGTTGAACAACTCGTTTCAACGAGCGGCACTCTCGACAATTTCATTAACGATCGTAACATTTTTCTACAACGAAACGCGTGACAAATCGTTATAGATTTAAAAAACACGTCCAACTGAGGATGCTAATGTACGCCGACGAAAACACTGCGTTTCGCCTGCCACAGCCTGAGGAACGTTGCTCAGGCTCCTGTGCCTGTGAGCGAGAGGCAAAAGCGTCCCGGAGCGGAGTCCAACAGTGACAAAAGATGGAGGCATCACCTAACGCATAATCGCTGAAGTCTCGATAACATCGACTATACGGCAGTCGATAAGGACGAAAGTCCGTAGAAGGATTTGAAAATGTCATTCGTAACGAAATATACTAATCAATGTGCCGAAGTTTGATGAATATTGCTACGATAAATATTCGGAAATGTGAGTTGTCATTAATTTTAAGAATAAATGTTCGATATATTCATATAATTAGGTTTATGAGGATATTCTATTTTTTATTCTCGATAAACGAATATAACGTATTTGACAGTAGGATAGAACGTCCGACAAAAAGTAATATTAAATATAATAACAAATAGTAACAATAATACAATAAATAATAATAATCTGAATAATAGCAGAATCTCATTTATATTTTGCGGAAGGTTTCCAAATGCTCATGCAAAAATATAGAATGTCTCAAAATGACCTGATATTTAAATTTATTAATAAAACGTATGATTTATTTGAAAAGTACGAATATTTTTATTTTAATAGAAGGTACAAACGTGAAGGTTATGTGTGGAACACAATTTCCGATAAATGGCACAAACGGCATGGACTTGGAAGACATATTCTTTCGACAAGATGGCGCAACCTGCCACACTGCGGACGAAAAAAAGCAGTTATTGCAGCCAAAGTTTTATGTATGGTCGTGTTATGTCGTGTCGCGGTGATGTGAATTAGTCACCAACCTCGTGCGATTTGACGCCATTGGACTTATTTCGTTGGAGTTTTCTGTAGGCCTATTTTGTAACTCGTAGCGACACTTGCGTTATCGTTAGCTAGCGACAGCCAATAAGTGGCTCCCTTTCTTCTCTAATCGTGCATGTGATTGACTGTCGCTAGCTAACGATATGGAAAACTGTCGCTACCGAGTTGCAGAATATCGCTACTGAAAAACAGTGTATGCTAATGATCCACAGATCTTTCCAGAGCTCAAGGAAGCAACTTGACGTACGATCAATGAAATTAGACCGCAAATATGCCAAAATGTTTCTGAACATTTTCTTCGGAAGAGTAAACGTTTGCAAACAGGGACGAGGCGGCTAATTATCGGATATTGTATTCCACACATAACCTTCATGTTTGTACCTCATATTGAAATAAAAATATTCGTACCTTTCAAATAAATAATACGTTTTATTAATAAATTCAAATGTCAGGTCGTTTTGAGACGCCCTATAGATAAAGTGCAGAGGTAACATGGGATAGAGAACTGTACGAATGCGAATTTTCGACGCGGTGACGACGGTATTGCAGAATTCGTAGTTTTTACTACGAGCCACCGCAAGCTACCACCAGATGTCGCAGCAACCGTCTGCTACTCACCCTACAGTAAAGAGTTGGTGGCTTAAGGCCGTGTGTGACGCGTGTATATGTGTGCACGTTCACCATGCGGGTTCGCCACCACTCGGAAGACTAATGCACTACATTTTCAGGATTGTCGATAATATTTTCAGCTTCGTTGGTACAATTTTTCTAGTTTTATGTCAAGAAATCGCTAACCCCAATTTCTTCGTCATTTTACCATAAAATCAGTTGGAACAACGCTCAAAATATATTTTTTGACTGTCGAGAGCCTCGTGGTCTTATACTATACAAGAATTTGATGCAGTTAGTAACTCAAAATTCATCCTATGGTAACTACAATCTGTAAAGTTTTATTCAATTTTCGGAAAAATGTCGGTCATCAGGCTCTTTCTTCAAGAGCATCGCATGTACACAATAAATTTCATCTCAATCGATTGTATCGTTCGGTCGAAATTAGGGTTCAAAGTTTCGAGGCGGTCGGTGCGTGTGATACATTGCCTTAATCTGTGTGGCAGCTGGTAATTGTACCTCTTATCTCGGAATGTCATTTTTCCATGTAATACACCAACACATTTCCGATTACAGTTATTGTTATCGACCGAGTTTCGCTGATGCCTACATCCTTGAAATACAGTCTATTAGATTACCTACAGCGACAAAATCAGAGAACTTAAATTGAATTTCAAATGATTGATCGTCCCGGAAGTTCAATAATAAAAGGTATATATCTCGCAGCCCGAGTTTTCTCGATGCCTGCATAACATTTTTCACCCTCACTCGACATCTGCATAATTCACAACTACATTGCACAAAATATCGTGCACTTTTCCGGGACTCAATAATTGCCTCTGACGATTGGTATAATCGGAACCGGAAGTCCCTCAATTCAGTTTGAAAATAGTAGTTGCGGAGATAGAATCGAAGCGAATCGCCAGGTCCTTTTTCTGCAGCGTTACGAGTAAAAGAATTTTTAAAGTATCATGTTGCGGCAAAAAAGTGTAGAGTAGCGAGGTTCAACGAACGTAAATCGCGTTGACGTCGAGTGCCTCGTATATTTATTATTTCGACTTGATCCGGTCGATATTGAATTTTGCAAGTATAAGCGCGCGATCGACGGGGGAGTAGGAAGAGGCACGATTTCTATATCTGTCAGAAAGTCAATCTCTCTAGTTCTATCTAGGTCCCTCGAGACACACACCGTATATACCGCGAGATAGGTAAATGTCGGGACTATAATCTTCGACAGCTCGAGATCTGGGTTATACTTTATTCTCGTTACGAAAATAATCAGATCATTCTAGCGAGGCTTTGTCTGACTTCACAATAAGACGTCGGATATAAATGGCTTACGTTACTCACACACTATCAAACCTAGGTTACTGGAGTCCAAATTCTAAGGATTTCGAGTTATCATGGTAAGTATTATTTGTAGAAAATTTCCCACAATTGGGTACTGACTCGTTTATAATGTTCAAACAGACAATAATTGGTAAATAAAAACTTATATGCGTCTTAGCTTGATGTATATTCAATCGACAAACACCAATACAATCAGCTCTATCCACACAACTCACTAAATGGGACGTGTTGAATAATTCGAAACTTGTGAAAACCCAAATAATAATCCCTTTTACGTCAATGGTGTTTTTTTTAAAGTGCCTTAAAATAAGAGGTAAACGAATTAGTACCTAGCTTTGGGATGTGTGTGTGTGTCTTTCGACTGTCGGGATGTAATGTCTTTTGTCTGCATTTTCAGTATTTTATCGCGGATACAATTGGCTTTAAAAAATTCCGAACTAGAGCAGTATTATTCAGAAATTTAAAAAATCGTTTTCAATTTTTATTTTATTATTGTACAGACCTTTTTGAACACATCTGTGTAAACCGTTTAATGATAATCATAAAATTAGCCGAGTTATAAAAATTATAATAGGCTCGGGGAGCGTGGTTGAGACGCGACAACTTTAAGGGTTTCGGCTACTATGAAGGATCAGAAACATCCGTTCGTCGCTTGAGGCAACTGAAATTGAATAGGAAGGCCCAACATATGGTTCAGGAATCGCAGATTTAACGTAAACTTATGATTACAACGATAGAACTGCCAGTAAAGCTTTAAACGCGTTTTTATCGAAACTACGTTTTTCAAAACGATGTACACGATATTTTCCGACGGCGGTGGCTTTACCCTATCTATTTTGAGAAAAATAACCCGTGTTTTATGTTTCAGATCTACCGAATGGCCAAAATCAAGTACACCGTTGAGCCCCGCACGTCCTTTACCAGATTGTTTAGAACTTCTTTAATTATTAATATTATTCAATGAAATTTAGCAGACAACTTTGTTATTTTACCTACCAATAATTGTCCAAATGATTCTTCAATTATCTTACTTATTTCTTCAAAATAATTTTTTTCAAATAATCCTGATGTTCGGGTCGTTGCGGTAGCCCAATCCCTTAAACTCGTTTTTTCGAACCTATGCTTTTCAAATCGTCCGCCACGATATCGCGATAAACAATTGGCCGATTGAGCTCAGATTCAGCATACGCATTCACGCGTTACTCCCACTTGTAGCGCAAAAAAGGCCTTTTTCATGAATTTTTTTAAAGAAAACTACAAAACTTTTTTAATCGATCAATATACCATCTTAAAGAACACATCTTGAAGAAGTTTCAGTAATTTTTTTATTGAAAAATATTACATTGTTTAGTGGCAAATGGCCGTCAATGAAATAATGTTTTTATATACACGGTTTGCGGTGATCAACATTGCGGCGAAGTGGATCATCCGAAAAAAAAATGCGGATGGATGTAGTCAAATATAAGTATAAACTAGTCTTTAATCGAAGAATTTTAAAAAATATTAATTTTTCACAGAATGGCGGACAGTCAAAGTTAATGGTTCGATTTTAACGAAAAAAAACGGCCGTTTTTTGGCTATAAAACGGCCATTTTTTTCGAAAAAAAAATCGAACGATTAAAGACTACATTTTTATGTATTAAATAAGCCTGCAAAATTTCAAGAAGATCGGTTCATTAGTGTTCGAGTAATCTTGGTCACCGACTTCAGAAATGCCATTTTGAGAAAAACGCGTTTAAAGTTTCAATTTCAGTTTACACGAAGAATGGATTCGTCTCTTTCAACGCTCATATCTCAGTCAATGTTGTTCGGATCGACTTCAAATTTTCAGGACATTTTCTCAGATACTTATACTTCAAAAAAATGCAATAAAAAAAACGATTTTTTCAAAATCGCAAGTGGGGGTAACCCTTTAAGAATTTGTTTGGTTTTTTTTGGTCGAATTCCTATAACGTCCACAACGCTGGTCGTCAATTGGGGACGTTTTCCGCACACCCTTGTAAACGAACGTACACGATCATTCATTGATTTTTTCAATTTGTACATTTTTCGAAGGACCAATAAACATGTGTATTAATTCTTTAGTTACTCCATTCTAAAAACGATCTCCCAAAACAACGCTTTCAACAACAATAATGCCTTAAGGCCTTAGGCCACAGTAACGGGTATAAAATCATGTGCGAATTTAACAATTTTTCTTCGTATGAAAAACCGATTTACTCATCAAATTAATTACACATCTATTTAATATGAATATCAAGCTGTTAGAATTGTTTTTCTTTCGGTGTACAAAATGGCCGACTATTAATATTTTCTTTTGCTATCTTTTTTTTAGGCGCTCCGCGGCGTGATATTTAGCATCCACAATTTTTTACCTAGACCAAAAAACAAAAATTCTCGCCAATCTACATTAGAATACCTAGAGAATTACGTACGGAATTTAAAAAATATTGTTTTATTCAAAAGTTGTAGGTATTTGAACTTAAGAAATGAATTTTCAGTAAAAAATTCCGTTATAACTGCTCATAAACTGCTCATAAAATGAAAAGTTTTCGATTAATCAGAAATTCCGTACGTACTTCTCTGCGAAATGCAATTAGGAACATAACTTTTAAATTTGAAGTAAATCGAGTGAAAATTGTTGAAGTTATTTGTCACGCCAATTGGAAAAAAGTTGTTTCGAGAAGTTTCGAGTAGTCGGCCATTTTGTACATCGAAAAAATATACATATATTTTTTCTAACAGCTTGATGATCATACTAAGTAGATGTGTAGTTAATTTTATGAGTAAATCACTTTTTCATACGAAAAAAAAATGTTAAATTCGCACATGATTTTATACCCGTTACTGCGTGGCCTAAGGCCTTAACTTTTCATGTTTCTGGCAGCTGGAACAACTTCCAAAAGGACTTGAGCCCTGTGGCTGTGATTTGACCCACAGTTTGACGCTTTTTTCGTCATCCAACAGAGACTTATTTCTCTTCTGTTATCATCGGTGAGATTATTCACGTCACTTGACTGAAGTATTATTGAGGGTGATTTCGCCATAACTCGCTACTCGTAGGTTGAAGATTAGATACAAACTTACATGTATACGGAGATTCCGCAATATTTTCGGCTTTATACTCTCGCTCCCTCGCTATCACGAGAGTCTATCGGGTCGTAAAAAGAAGAAAAAAAATGAAACATCGGCCATGCATTCGAAATTTAACGAAGGACCAACCCTCCGTGACCCTTCGAGGAAGGGTCACGCGATCGATCTCGCATACGCTTTCCATTCTGAAAATCCGTAAGCTACTACATGCTGGAATTTCAGTTGAGTAAAAGTCCCACGGTTCTTGAGATAAGAATCGCCTGCTTTTGATTTTTCGCATGCTATTTCTACAAATAATGACTTTTCTCGTTGCGGTTTTTTTTAAAAATAATATTGGTTATTTGTTCTATCTAGAAAAGTCGTCTTTTCAACCTTAAATGTTAAGGAAACTTTGTTAAAAAAGATCTTATGCGGAATTTTCTACCAATTCGGACATCTGACTTTGATAGACTGCGGCGTAAAAAAAATGTACTACGCATATCGTGCCGATAGGGATGTTTCCAGTAATCAACAATAACAAAAAATATTATGTAGTGATAGTTTATAATTAAAGTGATGCTCGGAAGTCCCTATTTTATTTTACTTTTGTGGAAAATTGTAGATAAATTTAAGTTAAAAATATCTATAAGCCATGTGATAAAGAACACCAATCAGAACGCATGAAGTCACACTTTGCAAAATAGGAACGAGCCGACGCTTTAAGCATACTGTATATACTAGGTTGTTACTGTTTACTTTGTCTTAAAATACAACTTGTGAGATTTCTCGAGTGATTTTGCATTTTTCTCGAACTGTAATAACGGAGACTGGATTCGTGAAGGCAAATAGTTCTAATTTTCCTAGGATTGACGGATATATCTCCGAAAAGCCCATACCTCTGATTAATTTGGAATTTTTTTTACCTGTGTATTTTAACTCGTTGATCGTGAATATCATACTAGAAATATCCGCAAATTTGATTTTTAAGGGGGGATTGTCTTTTTTTTCGCAAAATTTACCGCTTTTTGGGAATTTTTTTGTGAAGAAAGTATACAACGGAAAACTTGTGAAACTTGGCATATAGTTTTATTGATCTGTTTACTACATACAAAAAAATTTTTAAGCAATTTCATAAAAAAATCCGCCTCCCACCCCCCTCGACGCGCGATGGTCCTTTTTTGATGGTGTGCACGATTACAGCCTTCACGTTCATCTTGCAACAAAAACCCAAAAAGCATTTTACTTTAGACACATATAGCTATCGTTCGATGAAGGGAAAAAAAAATTGACGATTTGGTGACGTTTTGAACTTGAAGTATCGATTTTTCGAAAAAAATTGATCGATTTTTTGTAATAAATAAAAAACTATTAAACGTATTGCTTTTTTGCTTCATCAAACGATAAAAGGATGTCAGCTGAGCATTCTGTCCAAATTTGAAGGCAATCGGTTGAATAGTTTTTGAGAAATCGTGCACACCATCAAAAAAGGACCATCGCGCGTCGAGGGGGGCGGGAGGCGGATTTTTTGATGAAATTGTTTAAAAATTTTTTTGTATGTAGTAAACAGATCAATAAAACTATATGCCCAGTTTCACAAGTTTTCCGTTGTATAGTTTCTTCACAAAAAAACTCCCAAAAAGCGGTAAATTTTGGGGAAAATAAAGACAATTCCCCCTTAAAGTCAACACGCACGAAAACTGATTTTTTAACAGTTTTTCTATTTTCTTTTAGTAAATATTCATACTAGAGAAAAATGTTTCCTACAAAAGTTGTAGCCTATGAAACTATTGATATTTTATATTCTATACAATTTTTGTCTAAAACCATTCCATTTCGATAAAAATGAGATAACGATCCAATAAGTGAAAATTTCTTAGCTTCATTCGGTTCGATATCATCTACTTATCTATAGTAACAGATCGGCAACAACAAGAATATAGATAATGTTCATTAGCCCACACAAACCCAAAGAAAAAAACCAAATTCAGACTGTAGCAAAACCAACAAAAAAAATTCAAACACAAATCTGAACAAAAAAGCTCAAACACAAAGTAAAAAAAAACGTAATTAAAAAAAAAGCCTAAGCAAGCCCAACGAAAAACCAAACCCAAACAAACCCCAACAAAAAATGCAAAAATAGGATATAATACAAAAAGAAACTGTAATAAAAGAAAAAAATCAAAAGAATTAATGAAAAGCGAAAAAATGTATGCATTTTAAATACTCCAACTCCAACCTTCTCGCGGTAAAGTGCGTAAGTAGATAATATCGAAATTAATGGAGCTAAGCAATTTTCTCTTATTGGACCATTAACCCATTTTTCTCGAAACGGTATGGTTTTAGGTAAAAACTGTATAGAACATAAAAGATCAATAATTTCATAGACTATAACTTTTATACGAAATATTTTTCTCTCAAATGAATATTTACTCAAATAAAACATAAAAACTGTTAAAAAATCATTTTTCGTCTGTGTTGACCTTGAAAACCAAATTTGCAGGTATTTTGACTACGATATTCGTAGTCAGCGAGTCAAAATACATGGGTACACGAAATTCCAAATTAATCTGAGGCTTCTCGGAACTACACCTCAAATTCTGTTATAATTTGAACAAATTTTTGAGGTTATGTTTCGTTCGACAACTTGTTTTGTTTTATTTAATTGCAGTTCTTCCAGACAGTCATGAGATGATGAATAGAGTTTAGAATTCATCCTTGAACTTATCCATTCTGAAGTATTTGTTATCGTGTTTATTTAGAGATCAGTATTTTGCAGAGTATGACGTCACGCGCCATTAAGTGACAGGTGTGGGCGTTTCGGCGCGTATTTGTGAACGGACGCCTTTGAACGCGATTATTAAAGAATTTAACACATGTAAATACACGAAATAAATATTCAGAGCTCTAGTAAGTATATTTGAACAATTTTGAAGGTTTTCCGAAAAATAGGCAACATATCCCTATTACTTTGAAAAGTTGCTTGCTTATTGTCGATTCATATCATTTGGAGAAATAGCATGCGAAACACCAAAAGCAGATGATTTTTTTCAAAAAATAGTACGACATGACCGACCTATCGACAGTTGCAGGATTATCCATTCGTGACAGGACATCCTGTATATGCGGAAATGTAATTTTGAATCCATCATATCTACTGCTATCAGCAGATATGGCTGTTTTGAGCTCGGTCTTTAAAAAAACCAAACAAATTGTTGTTTTTTGGACCGGTTGGTCCATAAAATGACTTTTATTGATTCAAACTACTATGAGGACGATCCTCGAAATCGAATATCTTCAAAATTCGCCGCTCCCTCCTCCCTTCCACGCGCGCATATATTGCCCTGACTTTTGCGTCCCCTCTCTTATCCGTAATACAGTATATGCATGAAGCGTTCTTCTCCAACCCAGCTGCCATTTTTTCAATATTGCCCCCTCGTTTTCCACGAGTCATCGTTTATTATTGTTCCAAGAAATCAAACAAAAAACGTTTATTTTTTTAAAGGCCCTCCCCCATTAGTTTCCGCGTTGCTCTTTCCATCCTTCAATCCACTTATTCGAAGGTGATATAAAACGCCCGATACGAGCATGACATATTTATTAAATCCCGTTCGATTGGAGGTGAATTCCGTTTTTTATTGATTAGTTCTCGCGGGAAACTGGTTTTTTGAACCTTCAGGTTCAACCATGACCGAGACTGCATTTTTTTCCATTGCGACTCCTACACGCGGCGCCAACAATTCGTCCTGCAACATTTTTTGGTTTTTTCCGCTTCACGTTTCGCCCGGTTCAATCTACATGACGGAAATCAAGCACCGAAATAAATGAAAAAGCTTTGAAAGATTCGGAATTTCGAGGAAAAAAGGAACCTCTGGTCACGAGTTCGGAATGAGCTCGTCGTATAGGTAGTGGGTCGATTTAAAGTGATCAAAGGGACGCAGCCCACTCGGCTTTACGCGTCAAATCGGGTGGGCCGCGCGACCTTTTGTTTGGAAGTTGTCGCTATATGAAACGATATTTTTCCCCTTGCGTGGAACACGCGTGAACGCCTCCTATGCCTGGTGTTACGCATGAATTCTTGCTCCCCTCTAAATCGGCAATATCCGAGGTGAAATGCTATATATATATAGCATTTTGCCTGGGATATTCATATATATATATATATATAGGCATACTCCGAGGATTACTATTAAAATATCAAAAGCTGCGAGCTTACGGATTGGGACCCCAAAAATGGACAATCTGTTGTACAGTACTGCATAGAAAGAAATAAAGTGTTCCTTGTAATCCCTCGCGTGCGTGTGAATGTTTGCGTGATAGCGCAATATGCCTGTGCGAGAAAATAAGATACACGAAAATCCGCATATCGGCAGTTGCCCCGACTGCGTTATTTTCACGTCGATCTTTATGTAGACAGGCTGATTCGGAATACATCCTATCCCTTGAAAGAGATTATACTAGAGGTAATTTCCTACAAGCCAAACGCTGGCACCTAAGCGGCCGAAAATGAGTAGTTTTCGAGTTATGGTGGTTTAAAGATTTTTTTTTTTTAGAAGTTTACAAACCTGTTACCAAAAACAAATGACTAAAAAAAACTTCACTCTGGACCCTCAATTGATACTTTTCTGAAAGCTGGTAAACGAATGGTCAGTTTAAAAAAATGCGTGCCTACATTTCCCACAATCTCAGAAATGAAAGACTAAGAATGAAGAATGAAATGAAGTGTTGAGAATTATCATTTTCTTGGAAATTTGGCAAAAATCGACGAGAAAAGTTGATAACATTCGTAACTTTTAAGAAAGCTCATGAAATGAGGCGCACATTTTCGCAATTTCTGTATCAAGTGTTTTTTACTCGAGTAATTCTCATCAAATTTAGACAAGCTTACAACAAAAAAATTTAGGTCACTTACGATTTTTTATTTCTGAGATAATGGGAATTGTGGTCATGCAGTATTTTTTATAACGATCATTCGCTTATCAGCTATTAGAAAAGTATGAATCGCGTGCCCAGAGTGGAGTTATTCTGTTAAAATTATTGGCTTTCGGTAACAAGTCTGAAATTTCTAAAAAAACTTAAAACCACTATAATTTGGGACCTACTCATTTCGGACCTCTAGTTAACAGGGGTAAAGGGGTCTTCTCACATTACAATTTTCAAAGAATCGTATTTTATCAACATTTTTCGAAAGGATAAGTAGTACATATCCATAAGTATTGTATCATACTAACATTGTATAAAGATCGAAGAAGTGTAACTGTATTTTTGTGTGACCTTTACTTTACTACCTGAGCACGTTCATCTGCTCACGTTCAAACTTTAAACGCGTTTTTCTCGAAACGACGTTTTTCGACGGTTTGTTGATAAAATCTTTGAAACTACTGAACCGATCCTTATGAAATTTTAACCACACATTCTTTACACTATACCACTATACGCTTACCGCTATACCACAACGATGGCTATAGCGCATATGAAGGATATTTAAAAAAAATTATATTTACTATATTTTTTGCCGAAAACGGTGAAAAACACGTTTTTTTGCTATTTCGAAAAATGTCCGCTGTTTTGTTATTTTTGCATATATCGAAAATCGTATGATATGCGCTATAGCCATCAACATACTGAATCTAAAACCATTTGATTTTTTTGGTACAGATGATCCATCTCCAAGATTTCATCAACAGCGCAGACGTACAATTTTTTTACAACCATTTTCGTCTATAAATAGTGACTTAAATAAATAAATACATTTTTTATGTGTTTCGAAAGTGTATTTATTATTAATATCTGTAATATAAACCTACCAAAAAAATGCATCAAAGGAGCCTTTTTTGTTAGTTAAAAAGTGAGAAGATCCCTTAATTTTACACAAATTACCTTAGGTATAACCCCCTTCAAGGGATAGTTCGAATTTCCTATCACCCTGTGCATGAATTATAGAACAGGAAATTAATTTGAAAGAAAACAATCAAACTCAAGCGGTATTCGTTAAAACTAATATTCTGAACTCTGAATGCGAATTTTTGCTGCCGAAAACGCGCCGAAGACATATATATATATATATATATTAGGTGGTTACATCGAAATCCGCTTTTTTCGATTTTTAATAATTTATTTTATAAAAGCATGATGTATGACATTAATCGAAGTATTTTCTTTGTACGTTGATACTTTCTCGCACCTTTGGCAAATGCTATATCCTACGTGGTAAAGATGCCCTGTCTTTTGTCACTATTCACTCATCTACCCATTTTTGCACTTCCGGTAATTTTTCGAGTCCGGATGTGCTATCTTCTAAGGCGTGTTGTATCGACCGGAACAAACGATAATCACTTAGGGCTAGATCCGGAGAATACGACGGGTGAGGGTGGACCCCTCAATTCCAGTTCCATCATAGTTTTATTTTCACCATCAATGCCATGTTGGGCAGAGCTTTATCGTGCAGTAGAATGACCTTTCAGCAGTGACCGTTTCCTTGGCTTTCAAGAACTCGTAAAGCACTACCCCATCCATATCTCACAAGATATGCTGTATATCTTGTGAGATATGGATGGGGGCTTTGTGATCATGGATATTCCATTTTGGCATCGATGTTAATGGTTGCTCGGGATCAACCCATGATTTTCTGCGTTTAGGCCTGTCGAAATGAATCCATCTTCGACCCTGATCACGATACGCAACGAGAAACCTTTTTTTTCTTTGTCTTGCAAGCAAAGAAATAATGGTGCCTATTTTCTAACAGCTGCCCCATTTCTTGTGTGGCAGATGTTTTCTTACTTCTGAATCTACCCCATGGCATGCAAATGTCGCGATACTGTTGACTTGTCAACATTGAGCTGTTCAGATGATTCTTAAAGTCTTCGGAAAGAGGTTTGATCCAAGAAACTTTGAAACTAGGCATTCAGCCAAACAGCTATATATGTGTATATACATGAATATACACAGTAGCGGTCAAAAGTTTTTGATCACTTTGGATAACTACGAAATTTTCGATCGCTTTGAATAATGGCAAAATGATAGAATAATATAATTAATTTTATTTCTTATTTTCCGAAGATACTATATAGCTCTATAAAATGAAGTATATTATTCTAATATACTGTGGCAATTATCTACAGTGATATTAGAATAATAAATATATAAATATAAATAATAATATATATAAGAGGACTTAAAGGGCTAGAGCTAGTTGAAATTTTTGAAAAAATCGATTTTTCGTTTTCGACGGACCTTCAAAAATATTCTCTGAAAATTTCAAGTCGGACTGTTGAATATTGGTGGAGTTATGAGCGTTAACAAGTAGGTCCTACGTGTATACCTGACGTAAAACTTTAAACGCCTTTTTCTCGGAATGACTTTTTCAGAATCGGCGACCAAAACATCTCAAAAACAACTGAACGGATGAGCTTAAAATTTCACAAACATTTTTTCTGCATCAAAAGTCAGTCCTGAATCGAAGGATATTTTTTTCAATGCATACTTTTTTATGACATGGAAAATAGAGCGTTTTTTTCACCGGACTTTCGACGATCACGTTTATTCGGCGACCATTTTTTTCAAAAATAATTTTTTTATTGAACCCTTCCATTAAATACTAGATAATACGGTACAAAAACTAAATTCATTTGGTTTTTTTTTATTTCAGATGATTTGTTCCCAAGCAGGAGTCACCGCGAAGGACCTTTTTACAGCGGTCTGTGCAATTTACTGTAGCTCCGTCGTTTATAACTATTTCCCAATAAAAAAATTGTCATAGATACTTGAAATGATACCCTTTACTAGGATTTAAAAAAAGTTAAAAACCTGCACTCATTTCTCGAAAAAAAAAATTCACGAAAAAACCTCTTTTTTCTGGCCGCGAGATAAGTGTAACCCGTTACGATAAAAAAGATCGAATAAAAAAATGTTTTTGACGAATTCACCATTGATTATATCAAGCTCATTTTTTTTCTTTCAGTACCTACTCCGATAACTTTCACGTGCACGATCCAAACTTTCTAGCCTTCGGGTCAAACAATATACTGTATAGGTAGAATATTATAATCAAGTACAAGGTGCAGGTATGTGTAATCTATATCACGAAACCAACCCCGTACCAGCTGAGGTGGTACGTCCCCAATTTTCCGGCATATACGATGAATGTGCGGCTACTTTTCCAAATCACTTTGACATCATTCGGATATTCTTGAATGTTTGTCACGTGGGTGGAGTTCGCCTGTTCGTGGCTCGACGTGGCGCGTGGACGCGGGGGGTTTGCTATTAAACGACCCGGCATCACGGAAGGATGGAACGCGCAAGAGGGTAATACGAGAGTGTGAGACGACGTCGAAACCGCAGAGCAAAGTGTGAGGGTGGTTTCGCTTGAATTCACAGCTGACTGTACGATGTGAAAGATCCACGAAAGACGGGCGCGATCGCGTTTAAATTCGTTTCGCGCGCTGCATTCGTCGATCATGCGAATGACGATAAATCTTCGATGCGCTGACACGTTGATCGATATTTTCGTGCTATGATCAAATCGAGCGACTCCTGTACGAAAGTATTTTTCGTTTTTTTTTTACAATAAGCTACGGCCTTCCGTTTACAAAAATGAAAGCTGAGAGCTATTTTTTAATGAAAAAAATCATCTTTGTGGAATAAACCCTTCAAGGCATCATCACAGTGTAAAATTATCAAGAAATCATTTTTTTGCATTATCCGATAGTATAGACGGTTATAAATATGCTGTTCAAATTTTGGGGCGAAATTCGAATTATTCTTTACGCCATTGTTTATCTTACTATGGAAGCTTTTTTTGTTTGAAATGTTCATTTTTTTTTAACAAAAATCTGTCGAACAAATAGGCTTTATTCGATGTTTTTTTTTGTCAAACCGTCGCGATTTTGTCAGTTTTTATTTTTACGAAACCTCGATAGCAAGATAGCGGTTTTTATACTGATTAATAATCTTGTCACAAATTTTGTTTCGGAAAATATCTACGGCCACAAACGTGTACATCGTGAGGACTCCAAGGTCAGAATTAATCTGTCCAAATTTCAATGCAGACTCTGCAGTGTTAAAAGTTGCAATTTCAAAACCCATTATCTCCCGATCTAAATAGTCGACTGTTCTGAAATTTCACTCAAACATGCATAGTGATATGAACAATGGTTAAAATTTGAACAAAGTCTATAGAAATCAAGATTGC